>PNEQ01071933.1:0-23129 GCA_003012365.1 Medauroidea extradentata
GCGTAGTTTTGATATGATTTTTTTCATTTCATTATGTTAACTGGTTTTCAAGTTTTGTATGAAGTAAAAATACGCAAATTTTGACTTTGAAGTGCCATTACGGGAAAACTAGATGAGCTAATTTTTTTCCGTTAGAGGTATATGTACTCTCAAGTAATGTGTACAAAACTAAAACTATTTCATACAAATATAAAATTATGTTTTTTCCCCACTTGAACAACCTTAAGAGTACGTGACAAATAAGTAAACGCTGAAAACGTCAGTTGTTTTCTACGCTTTTTTCGAAGCCAATATGGATGAAATACTCAATGACAATCCTAGATAATCGTATTTGCCAACTTAATGAGTAAATATTCATCCAGAATTACTATTTCGTTACGCATTATCTCTTGCGCCGCAGTTAAATGCACGAGGTTCAGGCGTCAGAGATTGTGCCTCAGAAGTAGGTAACACTGAAAACAGTTTTGTTTAAAATGTTGGTTAAGACTATTGTCTAGGATTGTTATTGTTTAATATTCGCAAATTGGTTTCAAGAAACCTACAGTTATAGATTAATGCCCTTAGCGTTGAATTATTTACCACGCCCTTTAAATTGGCTGCGTTTGTGTGTGTGAGGCAGGAGAGCTAAGGTTGCCGTTGACAGACGTAGGCCCATGTAGTGCATTATCGCCTCTCCGCGCAAGTTACTCAGCTGACGTGCAGTATCATTTTTTCTATGTGACTTCAAACGGTGCCCACAGTATTTTATTTGCAGGCAGCATAGCTCAAAGTCTAACACTTATTTCTATAGTTGTGTTTTTTTGAATCCGATTTTTATTTTTCCAGTTACAGCAGCCTGGAAAAGCAATTGTTGGCCATTTCGAGGGGTCCGTAAATGATGTTTGTAATAAATGTGCCGAATTTTTAAAACTATAGCGACATAGTTTGAAGTGTGTGTTCTTTTCATAGATGTATAAATATAATGCACGTTAAATAGTTTCGTCTAAAGGAGAGCCCTCGGACCCCCTCCCCCCTTCTTTGACACGAGGTGTAGGCATAGTTACTTAAAAGGAATTCTTCCCCCCCATCCCTCGGGTGGGGTGAAGGTTCTTGCGAGAAGAGCGGGCGTGTTGTCGACGGGTGGTGTGGTCGCGTGTCGTGTGTCTGTCATGTAGGCGGCTGGCGCACGGTCGTAGTACCGTTCATTTGGCGACGTACGCGACATTGTCCTCCTTCTTGCCGCGCCCCCACGTAGTGTAGAAACCACTTATAATTGGATGGTGTTATGCATCAACCAGTTATGAGCCAAATATTAGCTGTAAATAACAACGTGTTTAAAGATTCTTAACTTTGAGCAGCTCTTACGAGAAGCAGGCCTATTTTAGTCTTATAAAAGAAATATTTTGAACACCCTACAGGACCAGAATACATTAAGACAGTTTTAAAACTGAAAAAGTTTCCATCTGTATTACGCAACACAATCGATTGACGCATAGCTGATTTATGCATAACTTCGTTTAATTATAAGTATTTTCAAATTACTCTAAATAAAATGAATCCCATACAACTAACGATATTATGTTGGATATTAAAGCTATAATAACTTGAGACAACGTTCCTGGTATCTCCTTTACAATTAAAATTACGGTAAATATTATTTTAAACTAGTTTATAGGAAAATTGTTTACATTCAAATTAGTTCAAATAATGATAAAATTTAAGTGCCTATGAAAATTCTCTCGCTGGAGTTAGAGTAACTCAGTCATGTGACCAGGTTTTGCTGATATGTGAGATTTGATAAACGCTTGCAATGGTTTGTAAGATATTCAAGGTTTCTAGGTGTAGGGAAGACAAAAGGAAAACCAACACATTTTCAACTCGATAAATATTTTGCTAAATGCTACACCCGCAGTGCATTCTTTACACGTATTATATTTGTATTTGAATATAATATTAATTTTATTAGTTGACTGAGAGACCATCGGTTGAAATTTCGAACACGAGTGAACTTCCCAGGGGTAATTTTCAAACACCTAACACGTTAAATGTTTGCTGACCTACTCTACCCGCGTGAATATTCATAAGTGGCGATTGAGGCAGCCATGTATAGGAGATGTAATGAACTGCAGTTGTTAAGCAGCTATTATTTTTCCAAAATGGCAGAAGTGTACGTGATTGGCATGCCAACTTTTGATATGTTATTACGGTGAATATTAATTACAAAATGTGCTAGTTTTCAAAACTTAATACATTATTCCTCATCGATGATAAAAAAAAGAACGCATAATTTTACAGTTAAGAGTGTAAGCAAATATGTAAATTTATGTTTAGAAGTTTGTCTGAATTCTACACTCACGCGAACAAAAAAAAATTAGAGTTATATAATTTGTGTGTGTGTTTGTGTGTCATTTTGTGAGACGTATACATTTGTACTGGGTAGCAGAGAACTTCCTATAAGTGGAATGTGTGAGGTACCGTATGGAGATATACTTCTTGATATCGGAGCTTGTGGTCCTGTAGAGGCATGATAAAATAATCTGAATAATGCAAATGGAGTGCGAGTAGTATTTTTTCACAATAATACAGCTTGTGAGTGAATTTTCGAAACAAATGGTGTGAAGTTTAGTATTCTTACAGTAATACGACTTGTGAGTGAATTTCCAGCATTCTGAGGAAAATAAAACGTAGTTCCCGCAAACCAAAGGTTTCAAGTTATTGGAATATTAGAATATTGTGAGGCCCACATGCTGGCGAATAGGGCTTCCTTTGAACAGAGGTCTTCAGTAACATGCTGAAAGTAAAGGAAGCAATGCATTATATGCTTCCGAAGTATACCTATTTCTGATTCTCATACATATAATTTTTTGTTGATGTTGAGATGTATTAATTGCTGTTGTTCACCACTAGAATTAAAGAAATTATTTATTCGTTCAAGAGAAACTTGCATGTTTTGGTTACAGAATATATTTGAGAAATATGTTAAACTTGTGTCAAATTGTGAAGAGACATAATTTTATGCACTGGTACTAAATTCTGTCGACGTTTTAAATAGTTACTTTATTATTGCCCGATGAAGAACTAGCCTTGTACTAAAATTAAAAAGATGGATGCACTTAAGTAGGTTGGGCTTTTCGTCACGTCGACAGAGCAACGCCATTAAAAGATAGAACCAGTGGTTCGAACAGAGAGGGAAGTAATAGGACTCGGCCATGGCCTTCAGTTAAGGACCATTACGACATTCGCCTAGAGTGATTTCATATGACCATCGCAAACAGAAATCCAGATGGTCAGATCGGGATTTGAAACCGTGTCCTCCCGAATTCAAAGTTCCATTGCGTCGCCTCGTTATGTGGATGCATGTAGAGAGACTAGGTGGTGTAGTGGATGAATAAGCCGGAAGTATTAGCGACAACTATTTTATAATGCTCAGGCTCCGACGAAAGCTTGGTGATTTTATATATATATATATATATATATATATATATATATATACACATACGTATATGTAAATTATTTCCGTTACTATCATAATATAGGCAAGTCTTTAACTGCGAACATTCATTTTTGTATCTGAGGGTAGGGGAGGAGAAAAAGGGTTGTTGTAAAATAAATTTCAATGAAAGCGATGTGAAATTTAGATAATGGTCTGGAACATTTTAAACCAATTATGTAATGTCAACTGTGAAATGTTCACTAACTTGTAATGCAGACACATAAAGATACGAAGGTCAACATCACGGAGTGTGCTCAGGCCTAAGTGTAGGCCAGTTAATTCTAGCCTGTTGCCAAAAATTAACGCGAAAATTACACGTCTTTAGGAATCACGTGCTAAAGCCTACCACCTACTTTTTGGTTCATCTCGGTGCTGCTCACCTTTCTGACTTTTTCAGTGCCCTGAAAACTACGAACAAATAAGTATTTTCAGTAAAACAAAAACACCTGGAAATAGCTGTTCACTTTTTTTATTCTTGTAGGAGTAGTTTTGTCATGTCAGTGCAAGAAAAAATTGTTGTTGTCCAAGTGTGATGTCTTGAAAAGTGGCCGAGCACCACTGGATGTAATTCAACATGTAAATTCCTGCTCTTGTTCTTGCCAGGGTGACTGCAGAAACCCATACTGAAGTGTGTTGTCAACTCAGTTAACTGCATGCGAGAAAACTCTGCCTTGTTAGGACCTACACGCGCGGTTCCAGACTATCAGTCTGGAGGGGCAGACGATCGAGAAAGTACAGAAATGCCAGGACGACGTCGATACTGAAACATACAATTTCAACTCTGTGGTGACTCGTCAGTCAATATATTGCATGTCACATAGCATAGCTTGGCTTAAATATGACTCTTGGTATCCGTCTCGTAAATCCGTGCTCGACTACAGTGCTTATCAGTGTGTATGTAATTGAGGTGCGGTGAGAAGGTTTTACGGCCCTTTAACAACGATGTCGATGTGGGTTAATTGATGTGAAGGGACAACACAACTACATGCTCGGGCCGCAGTGGCGGGTATAGAACCTGTTGAAGGGAGGGGGTTTCAGTGGCGTAACCAATATTAATTAGTTCATATGGGGATGGTGTTATCCTGAGAATATTATAACTGAACACCAGTAACCACCCCTTCAAATCAAGGGGGGATATGGGAGTCCTCCAATGGGAAAATTTAGATTTCAAAGTGCAAAATAGTGCTGTTGTAACAGTTTTATGTTGAATATTCCACTGGTAAAAATATTTTTAAATTTTTTACATAAAATGTATTTTTATAACGTTTTTCGTTCGTTTAATGGCTAAGGGGAATGGGATATATAGAAGTCTTAATCGTTACTTACATCTGAGAGATAGCGGCCAATGCCGAGGAAACAAATGTTTTATTCATTTTGTAATGTAATTTCGTTCTGAAGCCATCGGCTTTGGTTTCCTTCTATAGGGGCATGCAGTGACGGACACTCTGACCTAAGGATCCAAAACTCTGAAATTAAAACTGATATTAATTCATTTGAGAATGTGACCCCTTGTTCAGGAATGGCACGTTTCACCGTTGGAAGGAGTTGGCAGAAACAAATTATCACAAATCACAAAACCGTGTATTTTAAAAATGTAAAACAAAGGTGAATAAAAAACACTTGCTGCTTTGCAAACAGAAAATTTTATGCTGATCAGTAACAAGTTACAATACCTATATTACTTTAAAAATAACCTTTTTGGGAAATAGTATTTTATCCCGTGTAAGTTGGGGCGGTAAGGGAGGGGCTTGAGCTCTTGAAGCTCCCCCCTCTGGATCTGCCGCTGTGGCCGGCCAGGATTCGAACCCAGGACCTGTCGTACCGTAGACAGACGGCTAACCTTGTATTTAATCAAATATAACATTGGTTTTCAACATAGCCACTCCACTACAGAACCGGGCATAGCTATTCCAGAGCTTAGTACGGTACAGAAAACACAGTTCACGATAACTAGGGACTGGACAGTTTCGCGAATTCAATGACATGTAGACTAGAATCCATTGTACTATGCATACTCAAGGCCCGTCTATTCGATCATTGTTTGCTGTTCCACTGAGTAGCAGCTAGTGAAGAAATAGTCGGGGATTAAGTACTGTATGTACAGTACAATGGATTCTAGCCTACAGGTAATTGAATTCGCGAAATTTTCCAGTCCGTAACGATAACGCACAAAAGCCAAAAATAATCCGTGATAGCAGTCATGGTACGGGAGAATGAATTTTGTCGGTGACCACGTAAAAAAGTGACCAAAATCACATTGAAAAGTTTTCAAAATAACCAATGATACCATCTGATTTTGGTTAACTTTTAATGTATTGATTTGCGTGTTAGTCATATTGTATTTTATGCGACAAAAAGCATTATGGTGTCGCGTTACCAGAACGATATTTTAATTTCGTTTCTGCATCAATTTTTCGAACTGTGTAGTCAGATGGTTGTCTTTCCATAAAGGCGACCCGAACATAATTCCCGTCAGTTTTAATCCTAATTCTCTCGTGTGGGGATATGTGGTGGAAGTTATGCCGGTCGTAGGTATACTTCTTCGGAGCAAACGTTTTCCACAACATTGCGTGTCGTCGTCGAGTCTTTCTTACAGACTGTCCAGGAAGAACACACGATTTTAATCTTGGTAATTTTTATTCGTTGGCCCAGTAAGGTTAATTCTACTGCAGGTTGTAAAGAACATGTGTTCTCTTATGGGAGAATTTAGCACTGGGAAACATTCTGCCACTAGTTTCGCTGCAATCGCTAACGTACCTGATAAAATACGAAACTGTAGTAAAATTAATTTTATGGTCTGGCTTTTTAGTTTTGCAGTGGTTTCGAAAATATTTTTTAACATATATCAGAAATTCATTCTTACAGTTTTAACACTTGTATATCATCGTTTGTATTTGAATGTTTCTGTTGCAATACATAAAATGGATTTTTAGATTTTTGCCCCTGAAATATAACATATTTTGTTGTCAAAATAAGCCAAAATGAAGAAAAATATTTTTTTTTTTGCTAGCAAACGATACATTATTTTTAAAAATGCCTTGGCAAAATTGTGTACCGTGTGATTGTACACGGTCTCAATTTTTTTTTCAAATATTTGGTTAATGAGTTATTTGCAATTGTTTGAAATAAATGGGAGATCATGGCCTTAAGGGCGCCGCCTACCTGCGCATGAGAGGCTCAAAAGTGACGGAGTAGTAAGGTTGACCTTGAAGCGCGCATCAAATGACTCGTCGCCTTAACGAGCCAAGTGCTGAACTAGCGTGCAAGGTTCCCGCCGAACGGTTTTTACTATGGGACATTAAGCGGTGACCATATCATTTATTGGTGGAATGTCTGCAACTAAGTTCAGTGCCGGTCGCAACCTGAGTTTCATAAGCATCGGGTTAATATATTTTGAAGTACGGAAGTCCGAAAATGCCGTTTTTGGCCATGTTGGAAAGCTTATAAACAGTGTTTTTAATGAGCGTGGCGTCTTAACAATAAGGTTCCGACCTTGTCTGAATTTTGTTTTCTGTTCGTACGTTGGCACAGTGGTCATACGTGGGATACTTTCGCGGAAAACCCTGTTTACGAACACACTGCAAAGCATTTGAAACGTGTGGTAGGTGGCCGCCTTAACTAGGCGTGGTAAAGAGAGAAGTCATTTAATTTAATTTTTAAGTGAAAAGTAAACCAATTTTGCTTTTCAATTCATCAGCTTCATGTAACTTAAAATTCAGGAAAGCTCTGTGATCGGTCAGTTTATCCCTTGCTGATACCAGCGCTCAAGCGGCAGAAATTTTCCCTGTGCCAAACTTTAACATAGATCTTTCCAACTTGTAGTAGAATTAACCATACCCAGAGTCATTCAGATCCAAGTTATTGTCTGTAAATCTAACATACCAGCTACAAGGAGTGTACAATGAGTGCATTAACACGACCAAACGTTTGCGAGGAACTCAGGTTTGGGATGCCCTTGAGTTATAGAAATTACTTACAGTATGATTTGACACATTGTCTACATTTATCCCTACAAATAAATGTCATTCCGAATTGTAAATGTGGGAAAATGAGAAAAATAAATTAAGATGGGGAAGGGGGGCGAGAAACATAATTAGCTCCCTCAGGTTTATTTAAGAGTGTTCAAGTTGGGAAAATGCATAATTTTATATTTGCATAAAACAGTGTTAGTTTTTTAGACGTTACTCGGGAGCATATTTTCCTCTTAAAAAAAATAATAACTCAGCAAGTTTTCACATGATGGCATTTCAAAGTAAAAATTTGCATGTTTTTTTCGCACCCCCCCCCCCCTAAAACTAACAGAGTAAAACAAAATTATTCACAGTGAAAGTACATATCGCTGGCTAGGGCTTTAAGCCTTTAACTACATACAAACCCATTAAAACAAATGTTTTATATATTTTTTTTTATTTCTGAAATTTAAATTTTTTTTGCTACTTGTAGGATTTTTTTAAATTCAAAAATATTTTGTATATAATTTTTAAGTACATAAAGCCCTAGCTCGTGACATGTACTTTCACTGCGAATTTTTTTGTTTCATTATGTTGATTGGTTTTCAGGAGGCACATGAATTAAAAACTTGCAAATTTTGACATTGACATGCCATTATAGGAAAACTGGCCGAGCTAAAATTTTTTTTTGTAAGAGTAAACTAGACTCCCAAGTAATGTCTACAAATCTAACACTGTTTCGTACAAATATAAAATTGTAATTTTTTTCCCACTTGCACAGCCTTAAATAATCCTGAGGGAGCTAATTATGTTTCTCGCCACCCCCCTTTTTTCCCCTCCTTACTTGTTTTTCCTCATTTTACCTTATTTGCATTTCGGAATGACATTGGTTTATTTGTAGGGATATATGTAGACAATGTGTCAAATCATATTGTAAGTTTTTTTTTTCTCTTCAGTTTTTCTCCAAAAGAATAGTTGGCAGGGCACTGTTCAGGTGTAAAGGCTTCCTGGAAAATTTTAATTGTTTTAATAATTTTTATGTTTGCACGAAATATGTTTTTTATATAGGTATACACTGATACTATTTTTTACGGTAGTAAAATTTTTCTAGTTTTCATAATTTTGTATAATGGCAGATCAAAGCCGAAATTTGCATAAAACTGTTTTATACTTGAAACGAAAACCAATTAACTTACAGAAATTAAATAATTCAAAATGAAGAACAATAGTACTGCCTACGTCAAGATAATTATGTGTAAAATTGCGTTGAATATGTGTCGTACTTTTAAAAATTTATTTAATTTGAAATAAAAATTTGCTAATTTTATGTAATGTCCTAAAAGTACAAAATATTTCAATACGAAATTTTATGCACGTCATGACCTAGCCCGTGACGCTGTTATTCAGTGAGTATTATTTAATTTGTGTAAGACTGTTGGTTTTCATTTCTTGTATAAAACCAATTTATGCAGATTTTAACTTTGGCATGCCATTGTACGAAAACTATGAAAGATAGAAAATTTTCGTTAAATATTCATAATGCATGTCTACAAAACAAACCATGTCTTATATAAATATAAAGTTATTAAAACCATTAAATCTTTGTGTGAACTCTTCCGTTAAGGGTCCTGCCTACCTCAGGGCCACGTTGGGATCATTCGTAGGTTTTTACATGTTAAATTATTTTCGATGTCGCTCAGTACCTGTTGAAGCTACATACACGCCACCACTGACTTTTAAGTAGTTGATTTCAATACTCTGAAAACTGTGAGCAAAAAAGCATTGGTACGCATTGAAAACAGTCGAATTTTTTTTCCTACAATTTTCTTGATTTAGTAATATTTTCCTTTTCTCGATGCAAAAAATGTCTTATGCGGAAGTGATATCACGGATCATGACTGAGCCCCACTGAATATAATTTAACGTGTAAAACCCATATTTGCTGCCGCCATAGGCCTGAGATATAGTAGAGACCTGAAAAAATCCCGTTTTCTTTTAGGCGCAAGCTCGAGTTCCAGCACCTATAGGTGTGTATCACGCTCACAATTGGCCGTTTACTTACTCGACTCTTCCTGGAACTAGATAAGACAATAATAAAACTGTAACTGAGTACAGGGCTATTTCACTGTGTCAGCGAGCAGCTAATAAACAGCTGCTGTCTGCACGATTTCACAAACATTTTTTTTGGAAGCTAGCTTACAGGTCAGTGAACCCGCGAATTTTCCCCGCCTCTGAGCATAGGCAATGCCCTTAATTAGGTAGTCGTAATCAACCCAGGGAAATGAACGGTGCAGGCAGGGTAGCGGTACTGTTGACAGTCAGATACGACGTGCTCGTACGCGGTGTCCTCTTTTGCTGGCATGGCAGTGACCTCTGGCAGTCCGCCAGTGGGGCGCCGCGTCGGTTACAATGGGCGGTCGTACGTGCTGCGGACCGAAGATGAGGTGCCCTGCGTGTGTCCTCTATTAGTTAGCGGAACTTAGACGTCTACTTTTTTGTATACGTTTGGTTTTCCGGAATTCTAGGACCAAAACATTATTTTTTAATAATTTGTGTACATCTCACAAAATTAAGGGTTTTGTTGGACACATACATTTGCTAGCGAATGAGTCGCAGAAGACTCACTGTTACATAAAAGAAATACGCACGAGAAAAGCAACAAAATGAAAAATCAAGAAACAAACGAGGCCTGCCAGAAAAGCCTGTAGTCGGCGAACAAACAAATAATTCCGAAATTGGAATACATTCGGCATTACATTTTGTCGCGAAAATATTTTTGCTCCACATTGTTTCAGCGTGTCACGTGCACATCGGTAGCTGTGCTTCATGGTTACTGGCAGCCTGTCTCTGTTCAGACACGTCTCTCCTTTGACTGCACCTATCACAGTAAGGTTATTTTGACTCCGTACGTCTGTAATTTGCCAAGGCAAGTGAGAGTAAAATCATCCAATCACAGACGACGTAGCAGAGCTGCACATGTGCACATGACGCATTGAAACCAAATGTTGCAAAAAATTTTTCGCCATAAAATCGTGGCTCTACTGATAATAAAAACGAAAAAAATGGAAAAGGAAAAATCAAGACGAGGATAAAACAAGGTGCATGAAAAATGCGACGGTAATGGGCAAAGACGAGGACAACACACATGAACAATAGCGACAGAAGTGGTTGCAGATAAGACAAGACAGCACGATGAAAATAACACAAGACGATAATATTATACTCCCTTCGACGACAACACATTCGACGTTTTTGTGTTTGTCCATCATTTTCGACTTTCTACGTGCTCTTTGTTTGGTCCTCGTCTGTTTGATTTTTTCCTCTTTTGGTTTTTATTATAAGTTACCGACTATGTTCTAATTTCGGAATTATTTGTATGTTTGTTGACTTCAGCCATGCTCAGCTCCATGGTTTGTTGGGTTTTTTTGTGGCTTATTTCTTTCGTGTAACTGTGGGTTTTCTGCTATTCAAAATTCATATAGCAACGCCGTATATTCAACTAAACACGCCGTTTTCGCATTCAAATATCACTTAAGAGTGCGTGGTATATAAATGAACGCTGAAAACATAAATTAATTTCTACGCATTTTTCGAAGTCAATATCGATAAAATACTCAATGGCAATCCTAGATAATAGTATTTACCAACTGTATGAGTAAATATTTATCCAGAATTACTAATTCATTGCGCGTGACCTCTTGCACCGCTGTTGAATGCACGAGGTTCCGGCGTCAGAGATTGTGCCTCAGAAGTTCGTAACACTGGAAACAATTTTGTTTAGAACGTTGGCGAAAACTATTGACTAGGATTGCTATGGTTTAATTTTCGCAAATTGGCTTCAAGAAACCTACAGTTATAGATTAATGCGTTTAGCGTTGAATTATGTACCACGACCTCTTAATATGAGATTCTATCAAAGTGAGGAGTGGCGCCCGGAAAGTAGAGGTGAGGACGGATGTACGTATTTCCCTACTAGGATTTTGTTATCAAGTTTTTACTCATGTGGCCTGTGTGCTTCTATAGTCTATCATTGATCAAGTTCGCCTTCGGAATCACTCGCATCATTACCTGACTAAATAAATATTCCTTTGTGAGTTTTCATAAAAATTGCTTTATTTTACAATCTTGTTACACTTGTTAAACAAGATTTCTTCGTCCGCTTTGTAACGATAGAACGGTTTCTTAACAACATTGCTACATATTACTGTGCCAGCAGCCATTCTTTCTGTAGCGAAAAGAACCGTGTTTCGTTGTTACACTTTTAATTTCGTGGTGGTTGTAGGCTGTCCGGGTGACAACTTTTGTCCCATGCACTGTGCATCCTGCAGGGCTAGAGGAATTGTTCTGTGGAGAATAATCTCATAACATGATGACCATGGATCGTATCAACGGTGCGGGGTATGTTATAAAAATCGTAATATTTCCAGTATGTCTTCGTAGATATTGTAAGACCTCGCCCATACTAGGCCTAAACCGCACACCTTTCACGGATTGTTACTTTAGGCTGAAGCACCTTAACATGAGTTTGTAATGGTAAGAAAAAAATGAAAAGACTTGGTTGAAATTTCAGTAACCAACGAAAAAGATTAGTAAATTTATACAGAAAGAAAGGTTTGTTTACTTATGGAAGCAACTATTTAGTCGATTCTGATGGAGTGCTGTTTTGTGCTAACAACTAAAACTACTCGACGCAAAAATGTTATACTTGTAGTGAAGTATGGAAAAGTAAATTCAGTAGTTAGGGAAACTTAAGCTAATCTGGTGTTAAGTATGCATAACTAATTAGTTTGCTGTACGTTATCTTATTCAAACCACCTCAAATTTGAAAATCTGCTGCACTAAGAGTTAACCATTAATTTTAAAATCTGTTTGAATGTACTAAACAAACCCCAGTCGAAATTTAAAAAGCTGAAGTGATGAAAACCATAGGTTCGTAAAAACATGTAAAGATGTGAATTTTTATAAACATTTTTGGTGTAGAGTATTCCTCATCTAGCAGGAATAAAGCGGAAAGCTCGATACCGTTAAAACATTTCAATGTGTTTTTTTTTTGTTGGCGTGTGTACTGAGAAACTGAGGGTATGAACATTGACTCGTCGAACGAAGGGGTGCAGGCTGGGTGTGATGCATGGCTCACTGTGAAAAATTATTTCTAAATTTTTCACGCCAATGTAAAGGAGTGATCAAAATGTAGGAATGCCAAATTTTTCCCCATGCACTTATTGTAGCGTTCCTATTATTTTACGAAACGGTCACATTTATACTGATGTTACAAGACTCGGATATGAACAATGCTAAACTGGTGCTCACTTTACAGGTGAAGTATGGTATAGGTGTCCCATTGGGGATGATGGTATATCGCAAAAATGTTTTGTTCCAATATACCTTTGAAAACGCTGTAGTTTCTTGCAACATAAGATTCGATGATACAGTCTGACACAAAGTAGCTGCCTGCAGACCAATAACAGGCATCAGATATAACAAAGCGGGGTTCTTATTGGCTCAGTTAAATATGATAATAGCTCCAAGTACAAGCTAAGGCCAGTAATATTCTGGTAAGTTGAACGTGTGTTGAAACCTTGCAGTCAAGTTTTCCCTCGATATACCATCAATAGAGATAATGGTATATCGAGAAAATGTTTTGTGCTAACATATCCTTGAAAACACTTCAGTTTGTTGCAACATATACGATTGGGTGATATACGTCTGGCACAAGGTCTCTCTCTGTAGAACAATAACAGTCATCAAATATCACAACAGCGGGATTCTTATTGGCTCAGTTAAATAGGGTAACAGCTCTGCGTAAGTAAAGCCAGTAATCTTGTGGTAAGCTTAGCGTGTGTTGAAATCCAGCAAACAGTCAAGTTTTGCCGCGATATACCATCATCTCTACCCATACTGTGTATGCTGTTCAGGAAGTTTTTTTTACGGTGTGCGTAGTGGCGGTTGACCCTCTGCTCCTTGTTTACCTAGAACAAGATACTGCCGTGTGCCGTGCGATAAGGCACGCGTGGCCCTTCCTCAAACGTTGTTCAGTGCACCTAGCGACCACAACCCACACTACTATCCAGCCCTGCTCGCAGGTACTGACGGCAGTTCACGCCCCGTCGTGTTTACACACTGAGAAACAAGATTTTCCTGGCTGCCAGTCAAAACAAATACATTATAAAACCTAGAACGCACGGGCATCGTTCTTGTACGAGAGCAAAACCTACGTGTTCATCCTCGATTTGTACAGGCCATTCGCGATAAAGTGAGCACTTTCGAAGCCGTAGTTACTTTCCTTTCGGGGAATTTATAATTAGTTGTCACACTATTTAACAATGACTACGTCTGAAGATGTCACTTTCAACGTCGTCGATGTTCTGGTCTGTTTTATAGCTGCAGTTACTGGGAGGAATTTATATTTTAAAGTTCTGTTCCCGAAATGAATACTAAACTTTACTTCAATTGCTCACCGAGCTTCGTGGATACAGCCTCGTTCATATCCAAGCCACACAAACTTCCTTTCAGAAAACATAACTTTTTAACTACTAACTCAAACCTATTTACGTAGTACTTCTCTGGCCAATATATTTTCCCGGTTGGTCGGTCTCCGGATATTCGCACGTGGGAATCGTGCCGAACGATGCCCCTTCAAACCGGTGCCGCTCTATACTCACCTCATATCACCCCTCACCATCGCTAAATACCTAGATGTTAAGCGCTGTTCAAAATCTCTCACTCATTTCATAATTATGTTAATTTTCAATAAAAATTCTGATCGAAATTTACTAGAAGGACAAATAATTGAAATAATTTGGCTGGATTTACCCCTAGGCCTACTAGGCCCGGGCCTATGAAGCAACTTTAACAAGAGTGTACTTCACGAGAAAAAAAATTGTGCTTATGCTCGGAATATTAGTCATTTTCAGCGAGGAGGGAAATTAAAAAATACTGGCTTTTTAATTTGAAAATAATTTTACAATCAGAAAATATCGGTGCGAGTGGTTTACGGATGAAAAAATTATTTCCAATGAAGACACGAGTATTTTTGAAATTCGGTTATTATAAAGGCCTAGATATTATCATATTAAAATTATAAGAAAGACAGTTTTCCATTTTTGTAGATTTCGTGGTTTCATGCTCTTATTTTTCTGGAAAGTTTTTAATTTTTTACTCGGAAGTAAAGTATGCTACGGCATAGGGCTATACAGGATGTTACAAAGAGGTACGGCCAAAATTTCAGGAAACATTCCACACACAAAAAGAAAGAAAATATATGATATGGACATATGTCCGGAAACGCTTAGTTACCGTAGAAGAGATCAATTCCTTACATCTCGTTAAATGTCATCGTAAATAACATTTCTTACAGAAAATGTCCCAAATACCCAATGTATTGGTTCTTTACAATGTACTTTACTTCCTAGGTTCACCGCCAGGTGGGCCACTTGACGGAAGGTAATCTGGACTACATAGCTTGTGTTGACACGCCACACATTGCTGTACAGTCGTAGCATTAAGCACATTGCATCACTCGCTTAGTGTCCATCACGTACTTGTTTTGCAGGCAATGCAATGTTTACAAATGCGGAGTTGGCAGATGCCCATTTGATGTACGGATTAGCACAGGGTAGTAACGAGATGTAAGGAATTGAGCTCTACCGTGGTAATTAAGCGTCTCCGGACGTACGTCCATATCACACATTTTCTTTCTTTGTGTGTGTGTGGAATGTTTTCCTGAAAGTTTGGCCGTACCTTTTTGTAACATCCTGTATATATTAACGTCCGCTGATAAAATATCTTTACGGCAAACATATATCATCGAATTTTGATGAGTAGTTCAGATTTTATTGACGATTGAGTATTCCAACTGTCCGCTCGACATCGTACCTTTCCATAGTAATAATGGATCGACGGGAATCTTGTACGCTAGTTCAGCGTTTAGCTCGGTGTGGCGATGCGGCATTTGATTCGCGCTACAAGGTCGCCCCCAGCACGCAGGTAGACGGCGCCCTTAAGCGTGAACTAGCGGAGAGCCTGCGTATTGAAACCAGCATTCCGTTTTACAATAGTTTTTCCCTGTTGCAGAAGAACGGTGTAACCGAGGAGAGGGCCTATTTGCTCAGCGAAGAGTGACTGCGCGCACCCACTGTGGACACCGTACTCCATAGATAACTGTAGCAACTGTACCTGCGACCACTATCCTGCTTCCTGTAGCTCTACTCCCCGTGTAGTGGTACAATGCTGTGATCCCCTGTCAGTGGAGCGTGTGCGTATTGACAGTGGTCCTAGACTCTGGGTAGGGATAAACAACGCGTATTTCATTTCTGATTTGTTATTGTTTCTGTGTCCGGTCCAGTACCGGCATACCAACTAAAACTTGACATGTATTGTGAGAAACATATTGATTGGCCTTTGTTACGAATGTATTGTTTCGCGATTATTATTTAAGAGGATCATCCAACCATATATCGTGAAATACCTTAATATTGCGATGAACTACTTTGCGGACAAAACACGATTGGAAAGGATCTGAACACAGAGTTCGCTAGGTCACCAACAGGGAACAGGCATGTGTAGTTTCGTAAGTGGCCAATGTGAGAAAAATAACACAGTTATAATGTTAAACATATTTCTGTTGCTGAAGGTCGAAGCCTTAGTATCCCTAAATAAGGTAGATCTACCCTGTAACAAAAACTCAATAATATACTTAAGTAAAATATAACCCGACTTGTCGGCAACATGTTAGTGGTATTATGCTGTCCAACTTGTTTACTAATAGTTGATATGTTACTAACTAGGATGTAATGTCTTAAATATAGTTTTTTAATATTTGTTAGAACGGTCTCAAAGTATCAACAAAAATATTTAGATATAAAGTGGCATGAGTTGCAATCAACAATGAATAAACTTGTTTCATGTATTAGTTAGACTACCGACGTGAATGTTTTATTTTGAACTCTATATGTGCGTATGCGTGCGTGTATGTACGCGGTCACAATTACACCAACATTTTTAACATAAATTTTTGTGTTTTGACATTGGCAGTTTTGTACTGGGAAAAAAGCGTTACGTTGTATAACCATTCAGTGTTATCTTTGATCCACCTTACATTATGCTCGTTGGGTGCGTTGGTCGCCCTTGCATGGTAGGCTACCCGCCGCACACACACGTCCTCATGGCTGCCACGTCGTGCCGCCAGGGGCCAGCCTATATTCCTACTGCCGACAGACTACTAGGTATAGGCGGTTCGGGAAAAAGTGATCGCTCAACAAGAAAGTCCCGCTAAAGTTTTTTTTTTTTTCAGCCAATTCGTATATATCCGCGTGTAACGGCAAAAGACGGGACACGTCTGAATGCTTGCGCGTGTAAGATAAATTATACAGTTAGTAGCAGTCTATAAAGTTCGATTAAAAAAGTTTATCAATTATATAAAATACAAATATGCCGGTTTGGATTTACTTTTTTTCAGTATTGTTGTATTTAAATAGGTTACTACAGGGAACTATATTGCGTAATTTCGCTGCCAACCATAGGCAAATAGTGTTGAATTATATGCAATAACGGCTAGTGAAATTTTTCAAAGCTTTAATTTTTGGTGCTCATTTCATCCCGAACGACTTTTAGGCGGCTCGTAAACAGCGGGTATGGTTAATTATGCCTAAGGTTAGGAAGATAATTGAATTTACTATGGACATGATTGGCAATGGACAATTACGCCTATTGTTACGCAGGTATCGTTAACGGGGCCACTATTCCTTGATAGTACTTATAGCGAGAACTTGATTGACTATTGTTTTGTGATGTTGTGATGTTAAAAGGGCGTGATACATAATTCAACGCTGAAAGCATTAGTCTATAACTGTAGATTTCTTGACGCCAGTTTGAGAAGATTAAACAATAGCAATCCTAGACAATAGTTTTAGCCGACGTTATAGTCAAAATTGTTTGCAGTGTTACGGACTTCTGAGGTACAATCTTTGACGCCGGAACCTCGTGCATTTAACTGTGGCGCAAGAGATCACGCGTAACGAATTGGTCATTTTGAATAAATATTTACTCATAAAGTGGGCAAATACCATTATATAGGATTGTCATTGAATGTTTTATACATATTAGCTCCGAAAAAAGCGTAGAAATTAATTGATTTTTTTCAGCTGTTATTTATCTACTACGCACTCTTAAGAAAGTGTGGAAACACTAAAATCTTTTGCCTTTTACTTGTCAACGTTAAGTTTGTCTATATAATGTATAACAAAGTAACGGCAAAATAACGTGGAATAATATACTTCACGTCTGAACTGAATAGAATACAAATTCCATATCTAAGAGTCGTCCGAAACTAATGGACGAATTTAATTGAGGCTGAGCTCCAGTCTAGTGTAGGATACAATTCCTACCTCCAACGATACCGCAACCGAACATAACCTTCATACACGCGTTTGGCTTCACATGTCCAGGATGAGATAGATGTAAATAACATTATTTGTTTGGAATTTGCAGTTTTTTTTTATCAGGTAAATATTGATCTTGTACATTTGCGTGTCTTAACCACGAAATGAAATTAACATTTTTTACACTTGCGTGCAAGTCTACGAGAGCACAACATTTTTGGTTTCTGCCATCACCAACTAACAAATCATCATGTTTGTAAACAAGCGTTGTTTCCTCACAGTACTCTCCCCATGCGGTATGACGTCGGAGGGCGTGTACCTCAAGTCTTCCGTTGCCAGGACGGAAAGGCGACTAGGATACGGAGAGTTGCGTGCGTGCGCTAGGCTTGTGAGGTGCGGTGCGGTGGGAGACCGCCCCAGTTAGCGAGGGGGGCCCGCAGGTGGCGGTGACCTTGAGAGGTTGTTCCCTGCGCTGGCGGCGGCGTGGACCGGTTCGTCGTGCCCCTCTGCTCGCCCTCGCATCTCTCACTACATGCCGCGCCGCTCCCGTCTCGTGTCATTGTCCACCTCTCCCCCTACCTTTCTTTACTCCCCCCTACCTCCCTGTGTAGGGGGTCCATCTCCAGTGCAGATATCTACACTGCAAGGATGTCGAGCGAAGTGCACAGTTTCCGAACTCATTTTATTCGCCAACTGCTCGACGTGCATGAGTGATTCTACTCCGAAAAAGCAACCAATGGGAATGGAAAGGTGAGATGTGCGAATGAGTGGAATAATCAGTCGAGTATATAATCTGAACTACTCGTCATAATTCAATGGAATTTTTTGCCGAGTAGATATTTTAGTGTTGTTTAAATAGAATGTCCACTAATAGTCAGTAGGATACTTCGGTTTTAAGGTGGCCGTCCTGGTGAACGCATTTTGCCAAGAAGTGCGGAAGTGGTAAGGACGAAGCAGCACGCGATCACGCCTCACCCTAGTCTCTAGGCGCAAGTCACTGAGCTGGCGTGTAGTCTTCTTGCCGACAACGCGTCTGTAGGGGCCGTGGTGGTCGAGGGGGTCAGACCTCTCGCCTTCCTACCAAGGCGATCCTGGTTCGATTCCCGACGCGGTCAGTCCCCAGATTTTCGCACGTGGGAATCGTGCCGGACGATGCCGTTGGTTGGCGGGTTTTCTCGGGAATCTCCCGTTTCCCCCGCCCATTCATTCTGATGCCGCTCCACACTCAACTCATGTCATACCTCACCAGCGCTGAAGACCTCGATGTTAAGCGCTGACCAGAATCTCTCACTCACTCACTCACTCACTCGAAAACGTATTTTTGTCACTTAGATAATTTAGAATTTCCACTCTACGATTAGGTTAAGCCTATAGAGAATATATTACTCTTAAATGTCTGTGTAAAGTTCATAATTTTGGCTGAAAAATTGACGAAAGTCGTTGACGCACGGTGTTCTTAAACATACGTAAATCAGCATACTGTTTTTTCCGGGAAAATGTGTAGT
Source organism: Medauroidea extradentata (assembly GCA_003012365.1). Lineage (NCBI taxonomy): Eukaryota > Metazoa > Arthropoda > Insecta > Phasmatodea > Phasmatidae > Medauroidea > Medauroidea extradentata. The sequence continues at coordinate 19,307 of PNEQ01071933.1, forward strand.
GCTTTCAGCCACACGTGGAGATTCTTGTCTGTGTACGTGCTAGCTATTTGCACCGAAGCAGTTCAGTGCAGGTGCAGTGCAAGTGAAGGGAGTCTTCACTTGCACCTCTAGTCACAGTTGGAACTAAACTGGTCCCAAGGTTTTTTAGATGCGCATGCCCAAACAAATGTCGAAGTATTTTCTAGGCACATATTTACAAACATTTTGTACCCATCACGTTATATCTCGCATTTCTGCCAGTGCATATTTAAGAGCCCGTGTCACGTATTGTGATGACTTTTACGTAATTATTTCCTAACTATAAATTTGGCAAGATTTAATTGAAAGTATTCCAATAGGGTCGGAGCTAATTACTTACTTGCTTACTAATTACTAAGTATTTCGTTACATACATTGTATTCGAAAAATTAAGATGTAACTATGAAATAATTAAGCTAAGTCAAATTTTAAGAATAAAATTATATATTTCGTAAAAAAAAATACACTAAATAACTCTCCAAGTACCGATTTCATCCTATAAAACGCACCTAATAGTAAATTGTAATGTTTCTGTAAGGAAACATTACCGGTTATTAGCTATATCCTTTATTTATTAAACGAAAAAGGTTATTGTTAACAAATGAGGTGACGCAGCCTCTTTAAGTCATCTACAGCGCAACCAGGCGCAACGCAGGTGAAAATTTCGTGTTGCACCTATAAAAAGAAATATTTGATCTGCCCCCGGGATGACTAAACGTGGTTTCGGCATACGCTGCGAGTGTGTACTTTGTTAGAGCGTAAATGCGTACCGACAGACCGCAGTCACGAGCATTTTACAGGTTTCCAGGCTTTGTCTTTCTTAATTATCACCTTCCTTTCAACAAGTCCGACACATTCCGTAGGTCTTCTTGTCTTCTCTCTTACCATAGCCCGTATCTACCTGCTAACTTTTAGCAAACGCCGAGACAAGACATAAAAATGTGGCGGAAATTTTTATTACAATCAGTTTGAAACAATTTATCATAGTTGGCGATTATGAACACTCAGGTCCATGCAGCTAATAATATAATTTTCCAAGTTAACACTGACTTGCGTTGGCCACAGAATCGAGAATTTCGGATGCGTTTTCTTCTCTCAAGTGCACCACCCCATCCCCATGATTTTCCACCACTCCCCCCCCCCCCTAAACATATGTGAACGCTATTGCTTTAAAACTGTTAAAGTAGCCTTTAAGTAGATTTTAAACGGTGACCATTATATATATATATATATATATATATATATATTAGAAAGTTATTCTGTGTGATTTCATATTGTATCCAGTAACGAGGTATATATATGACGGTTTGTAAATGTTGTTTTAGCTGTGTTTTTTGTGTTCTAACATAGTATATTAAGTGCGCGATCACAGATGTAATAAAGGACTACCAACACGAACTTCAAAAACTAGAATTTTTATGTGGCAGAGGTTGGCACCTTTAATCAAGTTCTTGTCCGCTCATCACTCTAGTCCTGCGGGAAAAGGAGACGAATATGTTAGTAGCCTTTTCGCAGTAACCCAACTTCAGGAATCCCTAAATTTAACGGACATTTGTCACTTAAAAGAATACACGGATTTTACGAAGGTACGAACGTAGTTTTTATACATGCTTTGAAATGCAAGTACAGAATATTATCTACGGTTTAATGAACTATTTGAAATAACATTTTCTTTGATAAATTAAATAATGTAGACACCCACATCACTTCTGCAATATGCGATTTTAACAGTTCTGACCAGTCCGTGAGCAGATTTCAGGATTTTGGTAAATGAAGATGAAAATCGGCCTACTTAAGAAATTACACACCGTGGAGATGCCGTATTGAAAATTCATTAGACATGCTTTTTGAAAGACGCGGGTTCGATATTCGGTTTGGCTATCCTGATATTGTGACTTTGCGTTACTGTTCGGTTTCTAGTTACAGGACGTGGCCGATTCGTTTGTCTTGCCATGTCTGAGCCATTGGAATCTTCATTAGCGACATTAATAGCAGCAACAACGTTAATTACAAAAATGGTACCAACAAATTGTTAGCTATGATTACATTATTTATAGCAGTATAGAAAATGTGCTGCTAACAGGGTTAAAAACAACAATGTTTCTAACAAAGTATTAAAAATTGTAAATGAACATTTATAAGAATGTTAATGACAAAAATGCAAATTGCATTGTCGATAAAATTTCTAGTAACATTTGCTAGTAAATTGTATGAAAACAAAGTTATCAAAAATTCATGACATTTGTTAATAGCAGATGTTTTCCACAAAATGTTAACAAATGTTACTAACATTGTTTGTAAACAATCAACGACTTTGATAAAGTAATCTTGCAACAATGTTGAAAACATAATGTTACAATTTCCAAGCAATTTAACATTTGTTAGTTAATAACTTTGTCAAAAACACGTGTTACTAGCAGTGCTATTGCCGGTGGGTGAAACCTGGACTTTACTGTTAACTTAATGTTTAGGTCATGTATATATATATATATATATATATATATATATATATATATATACAAGTTTGGGAGCACAAACTTTACATGTGGGCAATTCCCATGAGTTCTTTGGGATAGAGGTCATATAATTTGCGACGCTTTTTTGTTGTTGGCTGTGCTCGCGACCCGCGTTTGGTTATAATAAGAGGTGTCGTTGCTCTGACCCTTACGTGATTAATGCTGGATGATTGGGTTCGTATTAAGCAATGTTGTAGTATGCCCGGCTAGCTTTAATTGAAATAAAATAACAAAGAAGTTTCTTTTAAAATCGGCCTAAGGGACTCACGCACTGCGGGTTGCGTCACGAGAGGTAGATACTTATAGTTTCGACGAAAATAATAGGCGCTTCCTCCGGCGGCTTTTGATCGGTCACGACGTTAATTATGTTGAAGGTACCGGCCGCGATCACCCGAAAAGTCTACCCACCGGTGACCCCGAGCTCGCTGTCCACCGTCCTTACAAACCCGACGACGAAGATCCCGACACCTGTCCTCCCGAGTCCACACACACCCGGCTCGTCTTTAAGACTTCATTCTTAGTGCCCCGCGTTTCGCAACTTTGCCTTCCTGGGCGACGTCCCCTTCCAGCCCCACCGGACTCATGGGGGCGGGTAGGTTCCCCCGACCAATCAGAGCGAAGCCCTGGCCCGAACATTGCGTGCGTCCCTTGTGGAAGCTCCGTATTTATTTAAAATCAAATTAAACATGAGCACATTCTCACAGCAATTACAAATAAAACACTTAGCCTAATTACTACTTGCTATCTTTAATTAATATAATTCTAGTTCAAATTATGTAAGTTACGCGGGGTCTGTTGGGGGAGGGGAAAAAGGCGAAAAAATGTGTAGGCGAGAAAGAAAGAGAGAGGATTGTAAGGCAAGGAGACAGGGGAGGTAGGGCGCCCCCCTTCTCGCACAGCATGTGGTAAGGCTCACGCATCATCTGCTCTATTGTCGCCAGACCGGCGGGCAATTATCACTCTTAAAAACTAAAATCATTATACATAAAATTATCTTAATGTTACTAGCAAATTCGAGTCTGTGACATTCCACAGGTTAAAATGATACCAGACACGATACCTCTGTGATTATATTTGTAATAGTCATATTTTATAGTGTTTTTATACTGGCCTATTATAGGATCCCACAGACCCCTCACAATCAATACTGAAGTTAAAATGGATGGCAATATGTTACATATGACAATAAAGGCCCCTTCATTACAATCATTCATCATAATTAACCTAAACTACATTAATTTTTTATATATAAAAGTATTAATAAAATAGGACCGTCACAAATTACAAAT
>PNEQ01071933.1:23229-39371 GCA_003012365.1 Medauroidea extradentata
CAACACAATTAGTTATGCACACAATTACTCCTGTGTCACAGACACGTTAATTAATTTTGACAATTAAAGCACAAGAAAAGTCTACCATCAATTAATTAAACACTATAAATCACAATAAAATTCAGTCATATATCCAATAAACAGTATTTCTAACAATGACAATGTACAACCTTATCAGTCCGAAGTGGTGATGGCTCACTATGTGCTGCGCAGCACCCCGAGTGCACCGCTGTCTTCACTCTTGAGGTCTTCTGTTCGTCTCCCGTCGCGCACCTCTTCGCCTGTCAGCCCGCCGCAGCAGTCCTCTTGTATCGCCAACACTGCTCCGCAGGTAGCCGCCTGCCGCCTCACAGTAGACTTTAACGTCACCAAGATGTCTTCACTAGTCTCTCTCCACAGGCGTAGCACCTTCCTCTAGCACTTCCAATAGCGAACTCCCTCAAATGTGGCGATTCTGTGCTTTTATACTAGCCCAGACAGTCGGTTATTCCCCGCATTACAGGGGTCTAAAAATAGATATTTCATCATGTTTCGGACGTGCTTGTAGTCACGTCGGCCGCCCTCGAAGGGTTAAGACGCAGTTGGGACAGGTATCTATGACGTAGTTTCGGCGGTTTTCTCACTATGAGCCACCCGGGTTTTGAGTCATCGGCCAGCCCTCAAGGTGTTACGAAACAGCCGCCGACCACTGGCCTCCAGGAACATGGCACGCAACAAATATATATATATATATACTTTAGCTGTGCTACTGGGCGGTCTACCAAAAGGGACAGACTCACTGAATAAAACTCGCCGTGTACAGGATGCCCGAATAGTGTTTCCCTTAAAAAAATTACTAACATCCGTTAGATCTACGATAAAATTGTTTAAAAGCTTGCAATATGTTTGGAAATTATTCAATTTTTTTTGGCAACTGGAAAATAAAATCAGCTACTTCCAAATAAGTACCCTTGGCCGTGATCATCCTCAATGCTTGTTAATGGGGGGGGGGGGGGGTGTGTTAAATAATTTTATTGTATGTTCAGTTTTTGAGCCAAACATTTGTTCAAATTCTATTATCGAAATTTTCTCTTCGACAAAGCATAGGATATATTCTTGGTAAGCTTGCCGTAAATAGCAATGTAAAATTTCATTAATTTGTCATGCGGAATCATTGCAACAGAATTATAGGTCAAGTTTCAATAATTCTCTTGCAGTGATTCTGCATGGCAAATTATTGAAAGATCCAATTATTATTTATGTCTAGCAGTTGTGGTAATACTATTTGAATAAATGTTATAACCCAAAAACTGAAAATGACGAACTGTCTACAGCCGCAAAGTGTAATGGTAGAGCCCACGATTTTTCTCGAAAATAATTCTGCAACAGTTTGTTTCAATGCCTTATGTGCACATGCCAACCCTACTTCATGGTCAGTGATTGACTTCTTTTAACTCACATCGTTTAGGGTTCTACCCGCAAAACACAGACGTGGGGTGTCGCAGTAACCTTGTTCCTGTTGGCACAGTCAAATGAGCCACGTCTGTGCAGTAACACATTCTGCCAATAACCATGAAGGCGTTGAAACAAACTGTTTGCAGAATTCTTTTCGTGAAAAAAAAAAGTGGATTCTAGTCATTGGACAACAAAGCCTGAACGATTTGCACGTTGTCTGCATGAAACGAAAGTTTTTGTTATATATCGTGAAGGTAACGTTTTGTATCCTGCAGTTCACGTGAGAGCCTACGTACCGGTTTCTTCGAACTTCGCAATGAAGACTGTCGCGCAGCTTTCCGCACCCTCTCGGCTGAGGTTGAGGGGCTGCCGTTCTTCGGGAAGTCAGCAGCCGATCCTGTGCTCTTGAACGTCTCATAACACGCCTTAATGCTCTTTACATCAGGCGGAATGTTTCCATTCGCTGTCTGGAAGTTCCTCGCCATTGTTATTTGTGATTTCTTCTCGTGATACCACAGGAGACACTCCACTTTCTCCCGATTGCAGAACGTATCCAGTTTCCTGGGCACTGCACTTGCTACACTACTTAGCTATTGCGTTACTGTGAACCTACAACAAAATAATAACTTACGTCCCGACACTTTGGCGCCGGCACATTTTTGTAATCGTGGAAACGCTTTTTGGACATACTGTGTATCTTCTTGGGTCAGCAAAAACAGAACGTGCGGAGCGGGCGTATCAACTCCGCGAGCCCTAACGTCGATGGCTGGACGACTTCGTCAATAAATTATTAACGTTCACGATAACATTCCGTATTTCCGCGAATTCCCTTCGTATTTATTTAGTGAACGACACGGCGTACAGAATTTTCCAATCGTAGTTGAGCTCATGCTGTTTGACAGGGGGAAAATGTTGTACTTGTGAACTACGTTACATCATAGATGCTTCATACTAGTGCAATAAACATAATAGTGAACACTATTCGTAGTAAAATGCAGAACTCAGTCGAGGACAGAGGAAACGCTTCTACAACATTGGTTAACGCACACTATTAAAATAGCTAAATAGCTAACGCTAAGGTTGAGTGTTTCAACACGTAGTGACACTTGGAGGTCTGTTTCATAGATGCCGAGCAACGTAAACTATTTTCTGGAAAGAAATGTGGGTGTATCTCTACGGCTGTCCTGAAATGTCAGTTACAAATAAAAATTCCCAAACGGTAAAGCACTGTTCTTCCGTTACTTATTATTTGTAACGTTGCTGTAACTATAAAAAATAATTTTTTCTTAAAATGAATTTTTTCCTTAGTTTAAATGGGTTACTGACTTTTTATGCTTTCTGTTTGAGAATGGGAGTAGGCCTCGACAGCGAGATCTTGTAGCGCTCATGAGCATCATGCGAGGTTAAGCATGGTGGCCGGTGAAACAGGAGTACCTCGGGAAAACCCATGGACCAAATACAACGTCCGTAACTACTACCTTATGTGAATTTAAGAGCGACGTCGCCGGTTGTCGAATTGAGAACTAAGCGGTGGGAGGCGCATGGTCTAATCTCTACACTACAGAGTGGCCTTGGAGTATACTATATAAATTACTGTTACAAGAAAAGTATTTGGAAACCCAGCTGCAAAATAAATTACTCTTTAAAAAAGAAAAAAATACTAAGTATGTGTCAGTAAAATTAGAGGGCCACGGATTTCTACTGTACTTGGAATTAGAAAAATTGAAATCTATTTGTATAAAAGAAAGTCGTCTTAGTTACACTATTTATAACTCAAGAACGGCTGAACTGATTTGGCTGAAAATTGGTGGGGAGGTAGCTTAGAACCAGGAGAAGGACACAGGATACTTTTTATCCCGTTCGACCGCGTTCCCGTGTGACGTCAAAGATAATAAGTCCCTATAAAACGTGGTATAACAAAACCGCATGTGACATGGAATAACAAAACGCAAATGACAGCTAAAAATAATTGTGTCTGTGGTTAAGTATGTTTGGAAATTTGATAATTATAAATGTTGTCAGAAATCCATTATCAGTAATAATCAGTAAATTGTATTCTCTTTGAATCGTCATTGACAATGCCGCGACCAAGACGATCGAATCTTTCCCGACAAAGCATGTTCACGGGTAGGAAAACCATCTTCGTTGTTTGTTCTTGCGCCTGATAATAAAACAAAGAGTGCAACCTATGCACCAAAATACATGAAAAATAAAGAATCATTAAAATACTTAATCCAAAATCGGCTTACTCATTGCCTCTAAGGCGGAACAGAGTTCGCAGAGCCAGCTAGTTTTAAATATTTATTCGTTTTTGATCATGAAATAAAACTTAAATGTTAAAGAAATACTTTTTGTGAGTAAATTATTTAAAAAAAATGGATTCACCGGGATCCGAACCTTCATCCTAGCGTTTGCTGACCGCGCACAATGGTACCAATTAGAAAACCGTAATTTACATACAGTTTGCTGTATTTTGTTTGAATATATTTAGGTTCACGACATTTTCGCGAGAAGAATTTTTCCCCAGTTTTTTTTTTTTTTCAGAGCCTTACGTGCGCGTCTGCAATTATGCTTTACAGTCAGTGATTTGATGTTTTAACTGTCACGTGTCTTGGGGTTCTATAACACACGTGTGGTGTTGCAGTAACCTTACTGTGGTTGGTACAGCCATATGAGAGACGTCACTTCGTACAGACATACTGACAATAACCATGAAGCACACCCGCAGACGTGTTTGTAAGGCACTGAAACAAACCGGGGCAAAATTCTTTTCGTGAAAAGTTCATGGCCCTAAATATATTCACTGTACAGTTCAGTGACTTGACTTTATTTTAATAATGCTTGTAATTATTAACTTAATTCCAACGAAATGCACCTCATGTAAACTCCGACAAACGGCATGATTTTGGTAAACTGCTATTTTTTTTCCTAAAGTTTTTATTATGAAGATCCTTGTATGGTCTGTCTCTGTAAGTATTCCATATTTTTACAGTTTACTTGTGAGAAGTGTGTCTGTAAACAGGATTGCGTTGCTTTTCCAGGAAGCCAAGTAAGTTTTAAAGCTCCAAACGATGGAACTGCCAGACGCATTTCTCAGAAGAGTAATGTCGAAATATTGAAAAGTTACATGAGACAGACTATTACTCCATAAACATATTATTTTCCAAGGAAAATATTTGTACGTTTACAAACCCCTATAAATTTACAAAGAAATTCCTTGCATTAAAACATTTTTAAGAGTGTATAGGATGATCTCCCTCTTGTCATATATTGATGGAGGGAGGTCCCGAGGTTGTGTCTGTGATCATGTATTCCACTCACAGACGCTGAAATGTCCATGGCCGCCACCTACCGCGTACTTCAAATGCGTTGTAATGTGCGGGGAAGTAAGTTGTTTTTATGAAACTGTTTGACATGTGTCATTTGTGCCAATGTACTAAAAGAAAACACTCGGCCAAGTACGGAATGTTATTGAGACAAAAATGCTCATTAGAAACACTATTTCGAAGCCCTCTGGTGTAGCTAAAAAGCTGTATATTCAGATATGCCGTACTTCAAAATGTACTTGCCGGATGTATGTGAAACTCAAAATGCACTGAATTTAGCTACAGACTTTCCGCCAACAAAATTATATGGGTACCGCCCCAGCAAAATAGGATCGGCGGGTATCTTGCACGCTAGTTCAGCGCTTGATCGTTGTGGCGATGCGGAATTGGATCTTGTTTCAAGGGTGCCCGTATGCCGTGATTACGATGACTTCACGTATCGCTTACCACTTAATATGATGTTCACGTGTACATAATACGTAATTGAGGTGTGTTATTACGATCCTTCACGTAAGCTGCAAGCAGGCAATGAAAAACGTCGTAAGAGAGCTTTGAAATTAATAATCAAAGATAACATGACACACTAACTCTTCCGTAATGTGATTGGCCCATGCGATCACGTGGTATAACTTCACGTTTCACTTTAACTTCACGTTTCACTTTAACTTCACGTTTCACTTTAACTTCACGTTTCACTTTAACTTCACGTTTCACTTTAACTTCACGTTTCACTTTAACTTCAAAACTTGACATCGAATAGCTTTTCGTTACGTGAAAGTGAACGGAAGTATAAAGTAGCGCGATCGTGAAAGGTCCCGTTCGGTGTTTCCTGCTTACGTGAAAGTTAAAGTAAAATGGACGTGAAGTCATCGTAATCCCGGCCTTACAGCTCCGTAACTTATGAGCCGCTAACGCGCAGGTAGGCGGCCTATGATTAAAGCTTCACGCTCTCTCTCACGGCAATATGACTTCGCACATTGTTGTTGTATGTGTTCTGCACACCGTGCTGCAAGTCAGAAGAAACGGTAGCGAATGTGGAGCGCCAAGTTCAGCCTCATCGAAGGCGGCAGTCCGTTTCTATAGACATAGCCATAGCAGTGGTGCTCGGCGACAGACCACTTGGTGTATGTACGCTATCCATTAGAGCCCACAATTTGTCGCGAAAAGAATTCTGCAACATTTTGTTTCAATGCCTTTATGCATGTTTCATGGTTACTGGCACAGACGTGGCTCATTTGACTGTGCCAACAGGAACAAGGTTGCTGCGACACCGCACGTCTGTGTTTTGCGGGTAGAACCCTAGACGCTGAGAGTTAAAAACCGCCAATCACTGACCATGAAGTACAGCTGCATATATGCACATAAGGCATTGAAACAAACTGTTGCAGAATTATTTTCACCAAAAATCGTGGGCTCTATTATTCTTTCAACTTTAAATGCTTGAGAAAATAATACTTAAAACACGTATTTACCATTAAAATGGAAAACTTAGTTGAGAAAAATCACACTACAGTTAATATTATTTGCAGTGCAATAAAATGGTGGTTTACGTGAACTATTCAGATCTCAATTATCTGTTGCATGCGCTTTCAAGTTTACCGTTTATAGACTTGTATGTTATTAAGAGAAATTATTTTATACTTTTAAGCCCATTTTAAAATGTTATATATAACATTTTTACTTAAATATTATTTTATTCTATTAGTCTTGTGATAAAAAGGATATTTTTAAGTGTCTTATTTAAATAATTTTTTTTTTCGTAATTTTTCCGTCTTATTTTGCACTGTCATCCAGGTCTCGGTTATGATTAAAGTGTCAAGTCTGTAGCTCATCGAGAAGTTAGTTTAAAGTGTATTTTGTTCCAAACAGACAAAGTTTCGTTGGCATCCAGTTCTGAGCTATGCCAAGTTTCAAGTCTCTGTCTCGTCACCGGACAGACAGACAAGAAAGCGAGTTGGTAAAGAGACGTTTTGAAACCCATCGTAATTATTTATCGTATCTTTATTTGCATAAAATGAATTTCTAAAAAAAAAAAAAAAAGGTCAAATAAAATTCCGTACACCGCCGATAGTATAACCATCAAGAAGTTGCCCTTGGACGACGGTTTAGCTAGCGCAAGTAAAGTGAAAGAAAATGCCAGCTGTGTATGGTAAAATGATAAGGTAAACAAACTATCAAGAAGATTCGCTTATTTTATAAATTCGTACCATTTCAACTTTTATTGTTTGTATATGTATTTACATACTGATTCGTTCAACACGTCGGGTGGATAAGATATACTATTGGTTTACGTACCTGATAAGACTTACGTAATCCAGTTAAACTATCTTATGAGATTGTATACACAGAGTTCATCTTATTTACATTTGAGATTTTCTTAGTGGAAGTTGACGTAATTATCATGATTTACAAACAAACTTACAAGTAACATTTTAAGTGATAAATTATTTTAATTAATTATTCACGTTGTTGAGAATTGTGGTTAGTATAAAAAACATTTGATGTAATCTGATGGCTCGGGTCAAGGTAATCAACGTAAAAAATCGTTGTAAATACTTCAGATCGTAATTGATCGTTTCAGAGTAAGCCTATAGATAACGAGAGGAGACGGGGTCATGATATCCATTACGTTGATTAACAGTTTTGGGACTGACGTTTTGTCGAAAAACACATTAGATATATGAGGGAAATGTAAGGTATGCCCCCTCCGAGGATTATAGAAGCTGAGTCACTTGCTGTTCAGTGGCAGTTCCTATTTGTTACCGTTTTAATACGTGATCATCATATTGATACCGATGAGATACATCACTCGAACATTTGAAGAGCTGTTTTCCCATGTTATGAAAATTTCTCTTATTAACAATAAGTATAGCGTATTTTAATACGCAGCGACATTGGAATTATTGCTGAATCTAATTTCCTAAATATTGCGTAGTGTTTACGTACAGAATGTTCTGAGTGAGTGAGTGAGCTAAACATTTTGATCAGCGCTTAACATCGAGGCCTTCAGCGCTGGTGAGGGGTGACACGATGTGAGTATGGAGCTGCACCGAAATGAATAGGCGGGGGAAACGGGAGATTCCCGAGAAAACCCGCTGACCAGCGGCATCGTCCGGCACAATTCCCACATTCGAAAATCCAGGGACCGACCCTGCTGGGAATCGAACCCGGATTGACTTGGTGGGAGGCGAATGGTCTGACCATTCGACCCTCAAACCCTTAGACGTAGTTTATTTAGGTCACTGTTGGTGTAATACGGAAGTCGTATACACGCAAAGGTATTTACAGAACTGTATTGTGTGCGTAGAGTAATGTGTTTGTGTAGCAGTAGGCGCATGAAGCAACAGAGGTGCCTACATCTACGCAACTTGTTCGACATGCATGTACGCACAATATTGTTCTTCAGGCATTGTACGCCATAACTTTGAACACAATACAATTATATAAGTTACCAGATAACACGCGGATATGGACTGCATCATGTAAATTACTGGCCAAAACTAAGCAGAAGATATTTTTGGTTACAAGTCACTCGTGAAAAGCAGTCCATGTTAAATGTTATAAATGTTATCTATGGTGGCCCGTGGCATGATTTGAATCAACTTTTTGTTTGGCCATTGCTACAAAAAGGTGGCCGCCTCTGGGATCGGTGACCAGTTTGTTCCCGTCGTCCGTGATTGTGAGTAAACGGAAGATTGTCCATTAAAATAGTAATTTCAAGAAGGATGCACATGGCGGACTCCACACTGTTAGAATGCGTAGAGCAGGGTAGGAGGTAGGATGATGATTTGATGGTTGATCGTCGTCTGACGCGGCAGTTAACGCAGTATATGAATGTAGATCAGAGAGCCTACGTGGCAGTGACATTATACCTTCCCAGCACCATTTGTGTGCACAGACGGAATGACCATGCTGCTTTGCTCGATGGCCATTACTATACAAGGTTTCCTCTCTGAATGCGATAGAATCCTGACCTGTCGTAAATGTGGATTAACCTCCCACAAAACAGGTAGGCCTACTCCTTTACGAGAAATGTGGTGCCAGTCAGGGACATGGCCAGAAGATGGCGGGGGTCCATGGTGTCTAGACCTCCCTTTCTTATCTAACTTTTTGCACTTTGAAAATACACATTTTCCAAGGGAAGGACCCCCGGAACCCCCACTTTGTTATTAGGGCGATCGGTGTTACTTTATAACATTTCCAAGTTCGGGACCACCCCCACCCACAAATGCATCCAGACTACAGCATTGTTTCAGTTGACCGAGGAGGAAGGGACATTCGGTGCGCATGACAGTATTGACGGTATTGACAGTTCCCAAACTTCAAATTGAGACTGAGTCACTCTGATTTCTAATGAAAATTACTTAAAAGTTAATTTATGGTTGGGGATACGTGAACTTGGACACGTAGTTTGAGTAGAAACTCAATGTTAAAGAAAACTACTTCTCAATATTATGTATCAATTTTCAAGATAACTTTTTCAAACAATATGTATCTTATGTAAATGTACTTGAGGAATAGTGTGACAGGAATCAATTTTCAAAGAAAAATTATTCACTCTTAATTTTTTTTTGTAACTGTGAATTTTAACATTACAGTTAAAATTTTATGTTTTAAACATATAAAATGGCCAGGTTTCTCAATGCCTCTATAAATTCCACATTGAATACATTTTATTTGAAAGAGTTCTTTAAAATTAATCAGTAAAGAAATACTTTTTAACATGCATTCCTCATTTAAACTCTGTGGATGCAAATTTATAGGCAGGACCCTTAACATTGGGAAGAATTTCAAAAGTAAGGATCGTTAGCAGTAAATAATATTTTTTTTCTTTGTGTTTGGAAAAGTAATACAGTAAATAATAATTCTTTAAAATTTTATTTATGAGTGCTGAGATGCATACATATCTTAAGATATCTGTTAGGACGTGTAAAGTTATGCCATTACTTGAAAGGAATATAGGCCTATTAAACTGTTAGTTTTAAGAACATTTGAGTTTTGTATGTTTCACTAAGATGTAAAACAGTACTTATTGTAGTTAATTTTGTTGCAGATATGATAGTGAGGATAAAGCGATAAAAGTGGCTTAGAGCAAAATGGATGGTGGTACACAGTACAATGAGGAGCTTGCCTTGGCGTCCGACGTGTTTGATCAGTTTTGTGTGGCATCAACCCAAAAAGCAATTCTTGGACAATATCGCCACCTGTGTGAACTGTTGCATGTCAAGCCTACCAACTTCCCAAATTTCTACCCCAAAGTTAAGGTGAGTTGAAGAAAGTCACTGCACTATCATGAGTAATACAGTACTTTACTTTACTTAACGTGGAACATGTGCGCTGATTATTTTTGGAAATTTTTTTTCGGTGCCCAAAATAATGAACAGTTGTTTTCATACATGTAATTTATGCAGTAACATTGTAAGTAGTGTGATGAAGTTAGATTTGTGAAAACGAAAATTCTGAGTAACCATTGCCAGGCTATTGATATTCAACTAATAATGTAATAATTGTATGAGGACGTTATCTAGGGATCAGGTTATCTCACCCCACGTGCAGATTTGCGACTGTGGCATCAGCCTGCACTTGTGAAAATCTGGGTTGCGACCTATCTGGGAATAGAACGTAGATCACATTGGTGGGAGGCGAGTGCTCTAACCACTGTGCCAACTGCAGCCCCAACTATTAAGAGTTAGTGGACTTGGCACGTGAGACGGGCTGTAGCATGGTACGAAAAGTATTTTTTCTTGTATAACTATTAAGTGTTTCCAATGTGTTTATCTACAAAAAGAAGACATACTTCAAACTGTGTCCCTATGATTTTAAAAATGCCTTCCGTTAATTAAAAATATGATTTCCAAGCTCTTCAAAAGGGCTAAAAATGACTTTTTCACATTGCTGTTGAGAAAATATCAACCGTAATCGGAAAACTAAATCATAGAAACCTGCATTGGACTTTGTCTCATACTTTCCACAAATAAAATTATAGGGTCATCACTTGAAGTCCAGTTGAAAAACGGTTTCTATTAGATCACTGCGCGCTAGTTTAGTCATTTGCGCCTAGAGGCGATTAAGTGTTTGACGGACGTGTTACATTCGACTTATAGCTGTTTTGTTTGTTTCTCATCATCTTTAATTACCGTCTACATTCTTACTCAGCTACAAACATGCTACCAGTATACATACATAATGTCCACTGCCGCCTGCAGTCTTGCCAACTTCTTGTTATGTCCTTTACATTTCCTTACATAATCCCAGCTATACAAAACAATAGCCATACCCGTTTCCGTGCCTCAAACGTAGCAAAAAATGCTAGCTTCCACTAACTACTAATATGAATTAGGGTATTGACTCGGTTAAACTTACTAATTTCTCATATTGAGCTGGATTTATGTTAACTATGCACTTCTGAAATTGCTCTTCATATTTTATCTATGACTGCAAATATGGTAAGATGCAAACTAATTGGCATGCTAACAGTACTTTTCACATAAGCTATTTATTATAACGTGAACACTTTTCAAGGTCTTCACTACAGACATTAATCACTAATTAATACAGCCGTTTGTGACCTGATGTAAACTTTTAAGATCGAAGATATGTAAGAATATTTTTAGTCAGGTGGAAATTTAAAGTAGTAAGTATTGGAAAGAAAAGAATGGGCTAAAAAAAAATATAGCATTATGGCAATATTGAGTTGCTCGTTACATTAATTCATCATTATATTGTGAATGTAAATAGTTTGTTTCAGTTGTATGGGGAGAATGTTTCTGATATATTGTAAACTTTTCATTCATTATTGGACAAATTTAGTTCCACATTGATTCATTAAAATACAGTGCATTCTAAACCAAGGTCAGTGATAATTTTCATTGTTGTGTTTTGATAATAGGCATGTGCTGGAACTTGTTTTGATATGCATGCCCCCTGAAATATTCACTACAACAATTTTTTTTTTTTATTTTGTTGATAATTAACAGTTGTTAACCACTGACAAATATATTTTACTGTGGCTTAGATGTTTGAATGTGTTGTGATGTGTACATTATGTTGTCACATCACATTCTTTATAGACAATCTGTATAACAATAACTGTTGGGGAAATTGACTTGCCTATAATGGGATGTCCACACCTATAATGGGATTTATTGAAGAGTTTTTTATATTGAATTCATAGTGTGTGCAACAGAATAGAATGAAGTGTGAGCATGAATGTGCAGGGATACACAACAAATATGTTGATACCATGTACATTTTCACTTACGTGTTTTTTTAAAGTAATGTGCTGTAATAACAAACATTTGCAAGTAGTAATGTGTTGCATTATTTTGCATTTCAGTCAAAACTTCGTTCATGGAAAGCTCAGGCATTGTGGGCAAAATTCGACAAGCGGGCTAGCCACAAGTGTTATAATCGTGGAAAGGCATGTCCGAACACCAGGGTAAGTGCACAACTTTAGTTTCGAAATGTTAATTTTATTCAGACAGTTAATTATTATGTGTATAGTTTCTGTTTAGTATGTTGTCTTGTACATTTTAAAAATATTTAAGAAATTATTGTTATAATATTGCTAGTCACATGTTATTAGTATTTTATTTTGTTATTTTCCCGTAGGATTTTATGAGGAGGAGCTGTTGGAGATCAGGGTAGACAAAGAAACTTAAACTGTGGATTCATAATACTCATTTAATCATTGTCGTTAATTTTACTGTTTTACCTCTGATTTGTCTGCATTATCGCTATCATCTCTCACTTACTCCTTTCTTCAACTTTGTACTTACAGGTATTGTGACCCTCTGATCACAAGTAACACAGTCTATCTTTAGGGACAGAGTTATAAGGGCAACCTTGAAATGTACATCAAATGCTGTATCACAACAAGAAGCCAAGCGCTGAACTATCATGCAAAATTCCAGCCAATCCATTTTTTACTATGAAAATTTTACGTGGTGACCATATATAATGATATTTGGTGAAATGTCTGTAGAAAATTTCAGTTCACATTTCTATCTGACTTTCGCATACATCCAGTTAGTACATTTTGAAGTACGCAAGCCTGAAAATACTGTTGTTAGCTATGTTGGAGGGCTTAGCTACAGTATTTTTAATGATCATGGTGTTTTAACACTGACATTCCGTACTTGTCTTAAGTGTGTTTTTGTTTTGTACATTGGCACAATGGACACATGTGGAATAGTTTCATAAAAACAAGTATTTACGAACACACTAAAACACATCTGAAGTCTGTGGTAGGCAGCACTCTTATTTTCACTCCCTCCTTTACCTGTTTCTCCCATCTTTTTCTGGTCTTCCCATAGGTTTTCTTTCACTGTACCTTAATTACAGCACATATCTTGGCATCTCTTCACTGCTCATCCTGTTAACATGCCCACACCACCTCATTTGCGCCTCCTCTATAATCTCTGGGGTTCCCTGGACCTAAACTCTTCCTCGTACCATTTCATTCCTCACTTCTCTCTTCTAGACAGCCATCATATTACTAGCTAACTTCATACTCATAGCCTCCATTTTTGTTTATGTTCTTTTGACCAAAACCCATGTTTCTGCTCCATATGTTACAATGAGCATATGACCTGTATAATACTTGCTTGCACTTTACTGGTACAATACTTCCCCTTCCATAACAGATTGTTCATTTATCTATAGCACCACAACCTTGCTTTCCTCTTCTTACTACCTCCTCCTCGTTTCCTGCTTTAAGTGTTCAACACACTACCTAGGTATTTAAAGCTTTCAACCTTATTCAGTTACACTCCACCAACTTTTACCTTCTTATATGCTTTATCATTTCTCATAACAACCATCACCAACACACACACTTCTTTGTATGTATTGATGCTATTGTGAACAGGTGCTGATAATCGGTGCTGGCCCGTGTGGCCTCCGGACAGCTATAGAGGCCCAGCTTCTTGGAGCCAAAGTAGTCATCCTGGAAAAGAGGGATCGCTTCTCCAGAAACAATGTCTTGCACCTGTGGCCGTTCGTCATTGCAGACTTGCGTGCCCTTGGTGCGAAAAAGTTCTTTGGCAAGTTCTGTGCAGGTTCCATCGACCATATCAGTGAGTATGGAACACTTAAAACGTTTAACAAGTTGGGTAGCTAAGCATGTTGTTGATGCTGTGGTTGTTCTCTGTGTAGGTATTAGGCAGCTGCAGTGCATATTGATGAAGGTAGCTCTTCTTCTGGGTGTGGAGATACATGAGGGGGTGGGATTCGAAGGCTTGGTTTCACCTCCAGAGGACCAGTCGAGTGGCAGTAAGTGCATGCACATAGTACCAATCTGTATTGTGTAGTCTGTATAAACTAACAGGCCATTGTATACGTAGGCTTGTAAATAGTGCAATCTTGTAATTGTCACTAATAATAAGGCTTTTAGGATTTTTAGTGACTAGCATGCTTGAAGATTTTTCACACACACTTCTATCTGAAGAGTTTTTTCCTATTCATTTATTTGTAATAATATTTGCAGTACGTAGTTAAATATATAAAGAAATTTGTCAACATAAATGTGTCAGCATGGCAAAATACTTGTTAAAGTGACAAAGGTTATGTAGAATTTACATGTATCAAATTTATTACATTTAGCAACAATTCATGTCCGGCATACTGTTAAAAGAGTTTCCTACAACCCAGGTTAAGGGTACAGCATACCTGCAGCTGTTTCACATGTTGAAGGCTGAGAAGCAAAGGAGTGATGAGGGGTAACTCTGATGTGCACATCTAATGCCATACTGCTCCTACATACAAGGTGTTGAACTAGTGCACAGGGTTTATGTCGC
Source organism: Medauroidea extradentata (assembly GCA_003012365.1). Classification (NCBI taxonomy): domain Eukaryota; kingdom Metazoa; phylum Arthropoda; class Insecta; order Phasmatodea; family Phasmatidae; genus Medauroidea; species Medauroidea extradentata. Next base: position 37,787 of record PNEQ01071933.1, read on the forward strand.
TGGAACTATTTCAGTAACGTAGTGGTTCAGTCACTTCATTGTTGGAACATTTGTAGCTATTTTTATTGTGGAACTATTGTGTAGTTCAGTATCAGTCTTGTACTATATTTTGAGATATGACTATGAGAAAAACCATTTAATCTGTATCAGATCATGTAATGTTTTGTAAATATCCAGCAGTCCTTTCAGAAATGGGTTTATTTTCGTAGACCAGTACATTGGAAACTAATTTTTTTTAATTGTAAAAAAAAGCAACAACTGTGTGATAGGATGGATGAAGTGATAGAGCACGTACATACTAGGAAGACTATGGGTGACCCTAAGAGAACACCAGAAGAGAAGTGAAGGGAAGAGATTTTTGCCAGCACTTAACATCTACGTCTTTAGTGCTGGTGAGGGGTGGCATGGTTTATTGAGCAGTGCCAGAATGAAGTGGTGGAGGAAACGGGAGATCCCAGAGAAAACACGCCAACCGTCATCCGGCATGATTTCCATACGTGAAAATTTGGGGACGAACCCCACCGTGTCGGGAATCGAACCCGGATCTCCTTGGTAGGAGGCAAATGCTCTATAGACACTGCGCCAACCGCGGCCGACAAGAAAATAGAATGTTTCATTGTCTAGCTGTGCAACCTCTCATCATAGTCTCTGTTTTCACTGTCAAAATAAAGCACCACTAGTGATCACAGTGACTAAGGATAAAGCAGCATATTATCCACAACAAAAGCAATGTTTGCATCACATGAAATAAATGTTTGTGAAGAAATGTGTTACTAATTTGACAGTTGATAACAAAAATTAGTTTTGAAATTCTGTTTTAAAATCAAGGGAAATTTCAAAAAGGGTGGAAAAAAAGTGGCAGTGAAGAGAATTCAATTTCAACCAAAAATGGTGATGCCTCTTTGTTTTCGAAGTGGCCTTCCCATGTATCAGCAATCAATGTTGGGGCTAAGAACCATTTTTAAAAATTACTTACTTCGAAAGCAAGTTGCAATTCATTGATTCATCTATTAATATAAAAAAATCATTGACTTGCACATCAAGAGGAACAACTTACTTGTGCTACGCATATGTAATTTGTGTAATTACTTATTTTACTATTACTGTTCAGAGTTTCATGTTATGAGTGAAAGTTAAAATGCCGAGCAGTTCAAACATGACATGTACTTGACATAACTTATATAAAATAAACCTAGACATGGAGCGCAAGAGAGAACTCTCACTGTGTAGTGTTGCCACATTGTGCACATAAAATGTTGTCATACAACATTTTGCGACTTACATTTTCGTCTTCAATCTAGCCCAGTTTTGCGTGGTGTGCGTATTAAGAGTTCTGGACTTTATGTGATGTGTGATGTGTGATATGTGTGGTACGTTTGTGTTGTGTGTGTTGTGTATGGTATGTGTGTGTGTTGTGTATGGTGTGTGTGTGGTATGTGTGTGTTGTGTATGGTGTGTGTGTGTTGTGTGTGTGGTATGTGTGTGCTGTGTGTGTTGTGTGTGTGGTATGTATGTGTTGTGTGTTGTGTGTGTGGTATGTATGTGTTGTGTGTTGTGTGTGTGGTATGTGTGTGCTGTGTGTGTT
>PNEQ01071934.1:0-39272 GCA_003012365.1 Medauroidea extradentata
TGTAGTGTTTTTGTGTAATAAAATTAGTGAAGTTATTATGTAATGAGTCGCGCAGAACTTTTTGAATCCTTTTTTTTTAAATTATTGTTGCTGAGATATAAGGTTTATCCTTGCTTGGGATAAATTTCACTTTCCCTTTAATAAGAAATTATTGTGGTGCCCTTGAATAGTTGCTTTTGGCCAAAGGACACCACACACTAAAGACTTCGACGTTGGTCGCTGACCAAAATCTTTCTCTCACCCTAACCATTCTTAGTGATTCCATACGTAAAACTTATATCAACCTACTTACATTAACCAACAATCTATAATTAACATACAGAACAGATATTTCTACTTTACTCGTCTTAATTATACACGACCGCTACTTTCTACCCTACACAATTATAGCCAAACGAAAACATAATTGTCATGAAACTAATTACAGTACAACAAAAAACGTAAGAGTAGTCGTCAGTATCTTTTTCTATTTAAACATAACTATGATTAATTTTTACCTAGCACATTAATATCAGAATCCATCATATTTCTAACAACCATGAACTGCAAAAGTGCTTAAAAAATACGATTTTTTATGTAATTTAATTTGTCAAGGAAAAAATTGCGAAAAAATAATATTTTTAAAAGAAACTAACACGAATATTTGATTATTTTCTATAACATCTCAATTAAAAAAAAATATTCAGATCTAGCAAACTAAAATACATTTACCTAATTCGCGTGGAGGCTGCTGGAAGAGTGTGTGCTGGAGAGACAGTGAGAGTGACTGATCACACTACACCTAGGCCGGTAAGGTGTTATGTGTGATAGGAAGGGAAGGGGGCCGACGTGGACGTGCCGAGACACTCGTCAGAGCTTCGGCCAGCTCTAAATCTGTAGTGGAGCATATTAAAACGTATAACTTTGTGACTTTACATGTCTTTATTTTGCAAACAGCTGCTTGGATTTGAAAAATGCATACACTGTTGAATTTCCTTTTAAATTCTGTACAAGTAGCGTGGTTTTTTTTCCTATGCCTCCACGGAGATTCTAACCAATATCCCTCTGGGGGAAAAACAAGTTTAATAACTTATACTGTAAAAAATTAAGCTCAACATGACTCATGGTCAGGTACATACGATAAACTGATCAAAGCTTTCTTCCCCCGTCCCATATGTTGGCCTTAATCATTATCCAATACTAGAAATCCAATTTTGTCTTTCTAACTAACCTGTCCTCAAATTAAACAAAAGGCTTGGCTGTGTTAAGACGGTCGTCGCACACTTAGACCACTGATACGAAACTGTTATATTTCATACGGCTTAAGACATTTTTCTCTTTCGAAGTTTTTAGCTTAGTCACAAGTTCAACACTTTCGTTTATAAATTACCTTCTACTTTATAAATATCATAGTTATTCATAATTATTTTTTTACCTACATATTAACCTTTAACTATTGTTTCGGTTTTGGACATGGCAAACAATAAAAAGTACGAAGCGTTAAATAACACATCTATAATTAAGTTTCTACTCGAAATCATGTCGGTAACATACCTTCCATGCAGTTATCAGTACATATAGCCATAATACTTATCCATAGCTTCGTCTTCAATCTTTTATGTAACCGTATCTAGACATATCAGTCAAATATCACTTACTATATTTCCTGTCATAAAGCACTACCTAGCACAATAACCTAGCATCACTTGTAATATTCGTTTAACTACTAAATTAATCAAGATAGGTCAAAGCTACAATCGGCTTATCATTTTAGATTTGTATGCATCAAAACAACTATGCTTCTTAAAGCATTTTATCATCCGTACATAACATACACTTCAATATTATCTCAGCATTCATTAACTAACTAAGGCAGGTCACAAAGTAAATTATACGCTTATTTACATTAAGTAAATATCATCACATACTTCCAATGTTAAATCGGATAACCATACCACATGAATATATGAATTGAACATTTCAATCATATAACTTAACACAACCAAAAGCCGTCCCTCTTATATCAAATATCAATAGTTGGCACATGCTACATACGGTATCATTTCCAGTACATTCATGTCAGTCAAAACATAGTCAATATTAATTCTTCGATAAACTTTTCTAAGATTTGCAAACCTATATTTCGTTCTCATCCATCAAACAAAACCCAATTTTCATCTAGACAAACGCACCTTCATTACTCACTTGTACTACACCAGACACATTACTCAGTCATGCAATACACACAAAACTCCATTGGGACATACTATTAAAACACATGTAAAAATCAATGAAATTAAGCTCAAACCAAATCAATCTCCATGTAACATTTGATCATTTATTTCCGAAGTCACATAATTACTATGAACGTATCAAATTTTTGTACCTGAATTCCTGTCATAACTAGACAAAGGCACTTAATGTATATCACTTGGTTTTTTATAAATAACGGTCATGATCATTTTCCATAATACTGAACATTCCATGACATAGAATCATTACACGGAGTAAAATTCGATGCTGTCGAGACACTCAACCGTAACGTAACGAACATATAATATATTCTGAAGGTCCGATCAGTCACTTATGTCGGTTAAGGTACACGAATAATTTTTGCTCGTGCACATCAACATTATCTCATATTGCTACTATCCTGAAAGTCACTATCATTCATAAATAATCGGATAATATCAAATTATACATACCATGCTAAAATGTTTCAGCTTATATTATAAAAGAAAAAAAAATTAAATCTAATATTTTCGTAAACATACTAGTATATACGCGATACTTTACCTGGATGCACAATACTAATCTTCAAAGATAATATTTTCTATTAATAATATATTCTGTCCTATATGAGCTCGACCATACCGACTTTGATTATACTCACACACAAACTCACATACAGAGCAAGTTCATACACGAATATAACTTCACATATGCACTTACTCAGCAGAGCAATTTCATACTCGAACGTATCCCCCCACACGTACACACGCGCGCTTCAACACATCAAGTTAACACATAATCACGCACACACACACCTACACACAAAACAGTGTATGGTCATACTTGATGTCAACTCTATGCGTGCACCCCACTCACGTTATAAGTAATAAAGAAATACCATTCCAGCAATGAAAAATGTCCCTGTCACTATCTAATCAAAATTACTATTACAGGTATGCAGTTCTACTAAACCACACTGAAATAACACATTTCCAATCAAAAATAAAATAGCTAATTCCATCCCTTTATGCCATCTTATCTCTTTACCTCATTCCCTTGACAGCTACCATACAATTAAGTTAGTGCTAGTTCCTAATATTTCATAAGAAATTCTCACTCATATTGCACCAAACGTACAGCACTCCAGACCACACAGCCGTTATGATTTTCGGAAAACTCTTTACCAAATTAATTCTTCTATACAAAATAGGTAAAACCAAGCTCAATATTTTTGTGATTATATTTTACAGCAAGATTTCATATGTTTATTGGAGTCGTTACTTTCGAGAACGAGCCTGCAGCTTGCTAAAAAACTACATCTTGCAGGTGGTCTCATGTATGGTGCTCTGTGACGAATGTTATCTGCACCATTTCATTTCATAACTATGTAGATTTCATAACTATGCAGATTTCATTTGTTTTCAGCACTCTCACGTCAAGATAATGTAACCTCAAAAAAACTTTGTTCATCTATCATTTACATTTTAGTGGAGAAATATTTTAGGTACACTCATTGTACCGGGACTCTTATTACTTATCACTGGCAAAATATGGGAGACTCTTATCATAAGAACCAACTCCAAGACCAAGAAGAAGAATAAAACAATAATCAGCTAGTCACCACATTCTTTGTCAATCCAAAAGCTTGAAATGTATACATTTGGTAACATATTGATTTTAATAAACCAGTTGCAGCCATATTTATCAGTAAAATTTTCGTTAATTTAAACATTAGAAACCAAGTCCCACATTACTTCTTAACACTGCTTGCTTAGCATTTTCGTATTTAAGTTATATTCCCATCATGTACAGTGCAGTCTTATGCAAATGAGTTTTCATGTATGTTTAGTTAAACTAAATCTTACTTCTTTTTCTACATGAAACACTCTAGTGTAAGTTCTATTCTCCATAGAAATTTATTGTTATACGAGAAAAACAAATTACAAACCGAGGTATCTATTGACTGGTATGTTACGACTTTATTTCAGTCATTAAGAAAACATACAAAATGATCGTATCTCAATAATCATACTCTACAGTCACCTACGCTGTAGTAATTTTTGAAGTACAGTTTCTGATGTGAGTGTTTGATCCTTGTTTATTCGCATATACAGCACTACAGTTGTCGCATGAGTAAGTCTTATAGGCGATACCGAACTTGCTGTTGCTGTCTTCATGTATGCGTTCAGCACAGAATCGAGCTTACAGTTTACCGCAGTACTTGCATTCACTCCCCGATAAACAAGAAACCTTTTATTTGCATGTTTTCCTGTGTCTAGTCAAGGTATCATTGCGAGTAAACACTTCATCACAGTTATCACACAGGTAAGTCTTGTACGACACACTAATCATACAGTGTCTTTGTTCATGGCGACGAGCATTCGAGAGTGTACTAAACGAATTCCTACAGTAGCAACAACACTGTTTCAGAGAAGTATGCTCATGATTTCCAGAGAACACTTCCGGCTGAATGGTAGCTCTGATACAGATGTCAAGTCTTCGATCTCCGATGCCATCTTTTTAACTTTAGAGTTTTACACAATAAGTACCTATAAATGAAGATGTCAATCTGCTTTCCAGCACGTCTATCGACTAACTGAGCTCCTTTTTACATAATCAGTGCTTAAATACCACCAATCATTCTATGCTAGCTACTTCGAAGATTCACATGTACCAAGCTAGAAGCCGGATAGCAATGATGCTGATGTTGTTTACAGCACGGGTGATATGCTGCAATCATATCATAATTCTGCTAGTCGTCGTTAGGAGGTCGTGGTGGTCGAGGGTTCAAATGCCTCGCCTTCCACCAAGGCGATCAGTGTTTGGTTCCCGGATTTTCGCATGCATACTTCGTGCCGGACGAAGCAGTTGACCGGCGAGTTTTCTCGGAGATCTCCTGTTTTCCCTACTCTTTCATTCCTACTTTGCTTCATACACGACGTTGAGCGTTGAGCAAAGTCTCTAATTCACTCACTAGTCACCGTTCATCATAAGAAATCATCGTTTCTTCGTCAATATTATATCACACCAACCTGTAGTAGTGCAAGATTACATTTTCTTTATTGGTCGAGTTACCTTAAATCCCATTAAAATATGACGACATCAAGAGTTAGCTACGTATTGTAAGCTGCTCTAACTCACATACGCAAAAAGCTAATAATCATGGAGCACAGCCGAGTATAGCTGTATCCTGCTGTAGGCAAGTTGATATCGTATCATATAAACTGTTCTGCAAACATATAACGACTAGTCACTTTGTTCGGTTACGAGAGCTCGGCTACGTTTGTAGAAAGTTGCTGATGATTTGAGTTGTTTAACTATCTAAATATTCCATAAAAACTCGTCTGCACGAGTTAAACATTTTTCGTGAGTCCCTTTCGACACTCAGTACCTTATTGCTACCATGTACTCAGTAAATTGCTCAATGTACGGTACTAGGAAACATTAATTGGTTATTATTTCAGCCCCGAGCACCCATATTCCTTTATATGCTCAAAAATTCTACAAGTAATAATCTAATCCAAGTTCGGTTTGTGCTGACCTAAAATAAGCAGGTAAAACTACTCTCTGCTCAATCTCACATGTGTACACCAGTAAGTAACAAAGTGATTATATATATATAAATAAATAAATATATATATACCGCTATGTTCACAACTATAAGTACACTTTTCATACGCGATTGTATCGGTAGTTCAGTTTTGAATTTGACATTATGGTCGTGGGTTCGAACCCCTGTCAAGACTATATCATTGTCTCATATTCTTCAACAGGTAGATTTTTTCCATCTGACATGAATGTACTGGAGATGATACCATATGTAGTATGTGCCAGCTATTGATATTTGATATAAGAGGGACGGATTTAGGATGTGTTAAGTTATATGATTGAAAGGTGCAGTTTATATATTCATGTGGTATGGTTATCCGATTTAACATTGGAAATATGTGATGATATTTACTTAACTTAAAGTAGCAAATAGTTAATTATGTGACCTTCCTCGGTAAGTTAATGAATGCTGAGAATATATTGAAGTGTATGTTGTGTATGGATGAAAAAATGCTTTAACAACTATGGTTGTTTTGTGCATACAAATCTAAAACAATCTGACCGTAGCTTTGACCTATCTTGATAATTTAGTAGGTAGTGTGTAAAACTAATATTACAAGTGTCGCTGGGTTATGGTGCTAGGTAGCGCTTTGCAGTAGGATATATAGTAAGTATTATTTGACTGGATGGTCTAGATGCGGTTACATAAAATATTGAAGACGAAGATATAGATAAGTATTGTGGCTATGTGTACTGATAACTGCATGGAAGGTATGTTAGTAAGACATGATTTCGAGCAGAAGCTTGATTATGAATGTGTTCGTTTTTTTTACTGTTTCCCATGTCCAGAAACGAAACAAGAGTTAAAGGTGAATATGTAGGTAGTAAAATATTTATGAATACGATTATATTTATAAAGTAGATGGTAAGTTAAAAACTAAAGTGTGGAAATTGTGATTAAGAAAAGTCTTCGACGGAGGAAAATGTCTTATGCTGTATGAAATATAACAGTTTCGTATCAGTGGTCTAAGTGTGCGACAACTGTTTTAAAACAGACAAGACTTTTGTTGAATTTGAAGACAAGTTAGCTATAAAGACAAGTTTGGATTTCTAGTGTTGGCAAAATACTGAGCCCAACATAAGGGACGGGGCAGAAAGCTTTGATCAGTTTATCGTATGTGCCTGACTATGAGTCATGTTGAGCTTAATTTTTTACACTATAAGTTATTAAACATGTTTTTTTCCCAGAGGGATATTGGTTCGAACCTCCGTGGAGGCATCAGAAAAAAAACACACGCTACTTGTTCAGAATTTAATAAGAAATTCAACAGTGTATGCGTTTTCAAATCCAAGCAGCTGTTTGTAAAATATAGACTTGTAAAGTCACAAAGTTATACGTTTTAATATTCTTGACTACAGATATATAGTTGGCCGGAGCTCTGGCGAGTGTCTCGGCACGTCCACACCTGCCTCCTTCCCCTCCTTCCGATCCGACACCTTACCGGCCATTGGTATAGTGTGATCAGTCTCTCTCTCTCTCTCTCTCTCTCTCTCTCTCGGTTTCTATAGCACACACACTTCCAGCAGTCTCCACGCGAATAATGTTAATGTATTTTAATTTGCTCGATCTGAATTAATTTTGTTAAACAATTGAGATGTTATTGAAAATAATCAAATATTCGTGTTAGTTTCTTTACAAATATTATTTTTTTCGCAATTTTTACATTGACAAATTAAATTACATAAAAAACTCGAATTTTTGAAGCACTTTTGCAATTCATGGTGGTTAGAAATATGACGGATTCTGATATTAATGTGCAAGGTAAAAATTAATCATAGTTATGTTTAAATAGAAAAAGATACTGACGACTCTTCTTACGTTTTTTGTTGTACTGTAATAAGTTTCATGAAAATTATGTTTTTGTCTGGCTATGATGTGTAGGGTAGATAGTAGAGGTCGTGTATAGTTAAGACGAATAAAGTAGAAATATCTGTTCTGTATATTAATTATAGATTGTTGGTTAATGTAAGTAGGTTGATATAAATTTTACGTATGGAATCAATAAGAATGGTTAAGGTGAGAGAGAGATTTTGGTCAGCGACCAACATCGAAGTCTTTAGTGCTGGAAGAATGGTTAGGTTTTAGTCTGACTGTGAGATAGTAACTTGAAAGGAAATAAAGACTTATTTGAACTGTAGTACATATGGAAGAAAGTCTTAAAGATATTAAATAATGAAATTGGTTTAAAATTTACATACTACGTATCAAAGTGAATGAAGAAAATACCTGGAGCTTTACACATAATCATTTTTACATTCGCTTATTGGTATAATGTAGTTAACATACTCTCGTATATGATGTATGTTGATGGTGAAAGTGACCGTCTATACTTGACGAGATCTTCCATCTTGAATGATAAAAACTCTAACTAATGGAACCGTACTCTGCGAAGAAGGCTACAAGCTACTGGCTGTACCGTAACCTTCTGCAGATATGTCCTTCGGTAAGTGGCGAGATGTATTTTCATAAAGTAAAACGTATCCGTAATTTAAGGTGAGAAATATTTAGTATCTCGGTTTGCATGACGAGGTAAAATACAGAGTCATGACACGAACTACAAAGGGTTGCTTTCCTTTATCTACCGAACGATATTTTTTTGTGCTAGCAATGAAATGTGAAATGTGTATATGAATACACTTGAAAATAAAAACAAGAAATTTGGTAACAAACATGGTTGCAGGACTGGATATAAGATAAAAAGATAAAACTTACATTAATAGCTGAAGTAAGTGTTCGAAAAGCAGTAGTCGGGAGAGGTGATATTTCAATAGTGAAGAGGTAACATTACCTCCAGTGAAGATGGAAAATATTCGTGTGGGTTCTAACCGCAAGTATGTATTTATGAAAAAAAATATCAGTATGTGTGCGTGAAGTTGGATGACATTAAAGTATTATTCATAGTATGTACCAGTGAGAAAACTTGGATAACTGGATTGGACAAACAGCTACTAGAAACGGCATACGGGTTAGTATTTTATGATATCTTCTCTGTAGCTATAAGTCGTCATTTAAGGAAATTGTAACCGTTAAATAGGTACGGTTTGATTTTGTGAGTATCGACGTCAACAAATTGTAGACAGCAGTGCAACTGGTGCTACAAGACATTTGCGTGTGGATATGCTGTATGGAGACAAGGAATAAGTAAAACTAATACAAACCAGTGTCGTACAGCATATTGATGTTGAAGAGCTGTAGACTGTATGCACGTATAGCATATAAGTATAGGTCATGATATTCTCCCTGGAAGCAACAAGATTCGATGATGGAATGAACTTAGGAGAAAACTGAACCTACTACGAATGATGTGTAAATGATGAAGCCATCATTAACTTCTGTGTCGTATTTGAACAGCCCGGTATATTTGTCAATGACTTCAGGATACCTATGTTTATTCTGTGACATGTATGGCATGGTAGGGTAGGTGGTATGAGACAAAAATCATTTATGAATAAGGACTGTTTGGTTTGCATTACTCTAAGGGTGTTCGATGTGCGGGTGCGGGTTCAGGTGTATTAATACTACGTCTATCAGTCAATTAAGAATGTGACGAGATGATTACGACGAACATTTTAAAAGTGGAGAAGCTAAAGCATCTACGGTTGTACGTGTTACAGATATTTATAATAAAAATATAATTGTACTGAAGTGGTTTGTTTTCTGATGTTGTCTGGATACATATATTGATCTCAACTCAGCAAGGACTTAGTACATTTCTCCATAGTATGAAAGAAAATTCGGTTCGATAACCTTGAGAGGATTTGGAAAATCACTGAGTTAAGAAATAAAATGTGTGGTTGGAGTGCTATTACACTAAACCGGTACCGTATTAAGACGCACATTGTAGGAAAGCGAACATGAAAAACACGTACAAATGTATGATATTTATTGAATCGTATGAATAAGAGATATTTGTGTCAGGTTATATACGACGTAACTTACCTATGACCACAACTCACTTCGGAAATAAAAAAGAACAGTATGTGTTCTGTATTTCATGTAAATAGAAGTGAATGGTAGTAGTGAAGCAGAATTTTATTTACATCAGTGAATATGTTATGATGAGATGTAACCCCGTTTTGAACAACTTCGACTAGCACTGCGGTAGCTTTACTTCTGTTGGTGATATCTTCGCCGGTGATAACTACAAATACCGCAATGACAATGACTATGACGGCGCTCGGGACTTCCTTGTCAAAACTGGCAATATATGTGACTGGATCAACGAAGCATGGATGATGCTTCTGTTTCGAGGCTTTTGTTTGCATTGCGACGACATGAAGTTGACGAGTGCAATAAACTAAGGTTTTTTGCTGCTTAATCAGGCAATATATGGACTTGACTGTGATTATTTTAAGGTGAAGACTGAATATTTTTTCAAGGGCTGTGGTGTTTGTTTTACAAGTAGTTGATTATAAATTGAATGTACATACATTTTTATAACTAGGGAAACAGGTTTTTTATTTAATGTGTGAGTTTGACGAGAATAAATATTACGATTTAAATACTTTTTTCGTTTAAAAATTAAAGATAAAATAAAAAATAGTAATATATGAAACTGAAGTAGCTGTTCTGGTACGGAAGCATTCTAGTGATGTGATATTTGATGATGCTAATTTCATGGCTGCGAGATGTGTATATGTAACTGCTCGCTAAACAGGGAGAAAGTCATATCTACATATATGTATTGCAGAAGAGTGTAATGTTCAGTTCGGACAGGCTCTGACAGGACTGATGGAGAGTGAAGATAGAGTTGTGAGGGGGTATTTGGTGGGGGGATGGTAGGTGTGATGTTGTAGGGGTGGTGTGTTTAGCATAAGTAGTATGAATATGAAATTGTACGTCTGTTTCTTCGATGGTGTGGTGTACGCCATGTTTGAAAGTAGTAGAAGAGTCTTGCATATGTAACTGTCCTGAAAAATATGTTATTTTCATCACAAATGATTGATTTTATCGGAAATTTAAATAAATGTAGGTAATTTGGTAGGAGTGTGAGTGTAGACGATGAAGTTCTGTAGGAAATAATGTCCTTGTAGATATAGTAAGAATTATTATCAAAAAGTTTTTTTAATAATGGATTGATTGATTTCATTGGGAACCGATCGGACATACCTTAGAAAGAAGTCATGTTTAAGTAGTATTCATTAATTACATTAAAATAAAGTTTTAAAAATTATTATAACCCTACTAAACAAAATTGATAATTTTAAACTTGATGATCAATACGTGGTCTCAATCGATGGCCGTTACTTCTCAGAGCCGTCCATCTGCTATAAAGGAAATAAAATTTTTAGACGAAGGGTAAGAAAATTGTTGTAAAGTAGGGGAAAGAGAAGGGGAAAATTCATCATGTGACTAACAGCCAGTTAAAATAAAGGAAGGGTATGGTAAAGGGGTGTAGTAGTTTGAGCGGGTTATAATACGAGTGTTGATGAGAGGGGAATGTAGAAGAAGGAGGTAGAAATACATGATGTGACTAACAGCTAATTAAAATAAAAGAATGGGTAGCGGAAGGGGGAGGGGGATAATTTAATATATACAATAAATAAGTGGTGGGGGCGTCCGTGTGTTGATGGAGCTCGTCTGGGTAAGATGTGTCGGTAGTTGATTTAATTAAATAATTTTCATATAAAATGTTTCTTATGAAATAATTTTTATTAAAATGTTTTTATAAAATTGTATTTATTAATATGTGTGGGGCTGTATTGAAATGCGAAATTGATAATTTTTCGAAATCTCCTGAAGAACCCCCTAGATGGTGGCCGGAAACAATATGGCGACCGGAAACATGATTGAGGTAATATTTATTTCGGGAATTTTCTGAATTTGTCGGAATTTTTGTAATTTTGAATATTTGTATTTTTTAATTTTTTTTTGAAATTTTTAAAATTTTTAGAATATTTTGAAATTTTGGAAAATTTTGGATAATTGACACTTAAGGTCAAGGTCAGGGTTAAAGGTCAAGGTCATCCAACATGGCGGCCGGGGTCGTGACGTCACAACATGGCGGGGGGCGCCACACTCGGGCGGTCGCCACACTCCCAATACTGTCATGGAAGGAACCAAAACATACTACTTATACAGCTGGTTACAGTGTTGCCACGATTTTTCTGCAAACAAAACTACCCCTTTTTGTGGGACAAACAGCTGCATTAGCTAAATGTATATTGCTTCAAACACCGAAGGGGGCTATACTGTATACAAAATTCGTGTTATAAAGGTATGGTGGCCAGTGAGATGGATCTGGCTTAAACCAAATGATCGGGCGATTTTTTAAAAATATTAATCAATAAAAATTTGAAAATCCGTTTTTTTAGAGCTAGATCCATTTTGATGCAGACCTTTCAATTATAAGCTGTTTTAACACATACATTTTCCGTAGGTTACTCATGCTTTTTATGATTCACCTGGCTAGTTTATAGATATAATACCTGTCTAGTTACATATTTAGTTAATGTCAAAATCATCGCCATCTAAGGCTTTGACATAAATATTTTATAATTTAAAACTGCACACCGTAAACGCAAGGTGTTATAGGCTGTGTCTGAATTCTTTGCAATGAGCTTTGCCCACTTGCCCTTACGAACTTCGTGACATAAAAGCCTATGTCCACTTTACGTAATAGAGCGCATCACCTAAATCATACACCCTTATCGGTTAGTGTCTCGAGTACTATCCCAGCGATTCGATACGAGCAGTTTTATAACAAATGCCAAGACTGACGTCTCGCGCAACTTTGTCTATGGTCGCACCACATTGTGTGTAATAACAACAAAAACGTGTTGAAAGGAAATCATAAGCGTAAATGCTTTGTTTATGTTGTAACAGTATAAATACTATTAATAACCACATATGTACATTAGGAAAATAGTAGGATGTGGTAGTTCGAAACAAATTATTTGGAAATTTATAGGGTTTAGGAATTTTCAAGGAATAAATTCGGTAGCACTATTGAAACGAAGTCTGAAACATAGAAAACAAAATACAGATATATTAAACTAGGGATACCAGATACTTTTTTATAATATTTCCATGTTATTTTATTTGTTTTTCCATAGATCTCACTTCAATAATGCAATACATTGATTTTTATTAGACCAGGTATTGATTGTTGAGTCCCTCCCAGTGATCATATTTAATTAACTAATTTTACTATTTTAATTATGGTTTTTAATCATTGTACACTATACACAAACATAATTTGTGTGTTTCGTGTATATATATATATATATGTGTGTGTGTGTGTGTATAACATGGCGATCCTTTTATTCCGATTACAGTTTCTTGTATATTGGTGTTTAACGTCAAACGACTTTTCGATGCCAAGTGATTACAATACTGTGCCTAACATAAACCCACACAGCACGTTTCATAACATTTATATTTCTAAAACATTGCTGCATGTGATTTTCTTCTTAGTGTTTCTGATACATAGTTCCATTATTAACTGTGTTATACTTCTACACGGTCTCCGTCTGTTATGTTTCTGATATAAAAATGTAATACAATTACTCTTGTTATAACATTAATAATGTTTCTGAAAAGTATTTTTAAAAATTTGAGTTACATTTATACATGGTTACATTTGTGATAGTTGCCGATACAAAAATGCAGTATATTTTTTGGTTATGTAGTCTATGATCGCGCCATTTTGCGGTAGGAAATGTAGTTTATGGAAAAATTACTCGAGGTTAAAAGGATCTCTTCATAAGAGTGATAGCATGTGCAATGGTATAGTAATTAATTAGGTTATAGTGTTCGTTCTATTTTAACTGTTAACAGATCATTGAATGTTTTAAACTTACTTCATGTGCTTGCACAAGACATCTTGCTTAGGAGGATTTTGCTGTGGCCAAGTGACACGTATGAACGAATTGTTATTGACGACATCAAATTATTTGATAAAGATGCTATTTCACTGTAATTGTAAATGTTTTACGATGCTTTGTAAAGTATTGAGGTGTACAATATGAATTGTACTAATTATTGTACCATGCCGGGATTTTTTCTAATAAACAAAATTATTAGGGTACTGCAATGAAAATGAAGCATTTACATTTGTAACTATAATAAATTTGTGACCAATAAGTTAATGTTATTTGATTGAAAGCAGCACTGTTTCTCTCTTTTTTTTGTACTTTTTTAAAATTTATGTTCGTTATTTTCACTATGAAAAATAAGTGCAGATAAAACATAACGAGAAGCAGAAACAACCATAAGCAACAGTTTATAGATTTACATAATTAAACATTTTGTTTGTTAGTGTAGCAAGATTACAGCAGTAGAATAAGTTGTACTGTCACACTTCTATGTTAAAGTAATGTTTATATTGCTGTCAATTGTGAAAGATTTTTTAGTTTAAGACAATTTAAGAGACAGGATGCGAAGGTTGATAAGAATCTATATTCATTAATTTTCGTGTATCTGTTCATTACTTAAGGGAAATTAGTTGCCGCCATCTTGTAGCACATTTCCGATACTAACACATCTGTTGTGTGTTTAGAGAATCATTTATCTTCGTAGCTGAAATAGTTCCGCAGATCCACAAAGGAGAGCAGCACACTCGCATACTTGATCACATGGTGTTAGTCAACTCCTCACATCCCTCCCCACATCTTTTACCTTGCCTTGTTACTCTTTCCCAGCTCCCACCCCTCCCAAGGGCGGTTATCAGTCTCTTTCCATCACACCATTCACTTCCTAAGCTGTAGCATTGTTGCCAAACCAGGCAGTTCACGTACTGTGCACGCGCCAGCTCTGTCCCTGGCGTGTATGCATTGTTTCTCCTAAACGTCATGTACGCTGCAGTAACACAGTGGCAAACACGTCCTAACTTACGACGTTACTGCGGTTAGTATGTGTGTCAACATGATATCTGCCTCGTATTAGGTATTTACATGTTTACAGACGAAATACGCATACCCGCCAGGGACTCAGAGCTGGCGCGCGGACAGTAACAAAGTAACATTCAGTGTTCCAGAATTTGGAGTATTATATGCAGTTTCTAGATCGTGTAAGTGTTCAGCAAAAATGCCCAAGGGGTGCCAAGGTGTTACGAAGGGACGAAAACGTACCAAACTATCGAAAATTATTAAAATACTTAAGCATGTAAACAGAAGTAAGCAAACGTAACAACTTCCATTTAGTGGATGACAATAGTACATCAGTAAAGGAAGCTCTAAAAATAGTTAAAATATTTGGTTAAATATTTTTTTAGAGGTGGTATTTCAAATTAACTTAACGTTCCTATTTTTTGTTACTATATGATTAAACTCGGTGGTTACAGGAGTTTTTGTCGTACGAGTGGGAAACTTATGTAAACTGGAATGGTGACCTGGAATGGTTCATTCTGCCAGTTTTTGTCATTGTGTCAAAGTTGTGTGACGCCATCTCTAATGACCTCGATGTCGACGAGACGTTAAGCCGTATATAAACTGGGTTCAGTCTCGGTGAGATTGCGTGGAATTTTCGCTGCTGGGAATCCATAGACCCGTTTGAAGGGCACATATACGCATTACCCCTTCCCTAGCATCAAAACTTGTTGAAATAATGCAAATTTTGAAACACAGGTCACATCTCATTGGAGTTATGTGACTTCTAATTTATTGGTTTTCTCCATCAGTGCTGTATATGGCATGCACTTATGAAGTCGTATGGAATTTAAAATTAACAATTTTTTTAGCTAAGAAAATATAAGTATAGAACAACGTGTGTACATATACCTACATACCTTCGTATACATCTGAAATGTTAATTTAGGGACTACTAACAATGCGAGTGAATATTTGAAAGTCAATTTAAGGCAAAACGTATTGAGAAGCACATTTTAACTACATATTTTTTAATTATATATTTAAAATTTATTTTTCTTTCCATTTGCAGGCAATATGCAGCTCAGATATTTCCATGATATTTTAGTACGGAATACTTTTACATCACATTCCTAGGTCTCTGAATAGCACGTTCGCGTCCTGGTTTCAACTACGCTGCCGATATATTGTCACTCACCCCTCCTCATTCTTCATTACATTTGGCCAGCAACAATTTTCGTATATTATATGTGTATCACTATAATAATTTCATTAACGAGTAAACTTTGAGAACAAAGCGTGAAATCAGGAAATAATATGACGTACTGTTTATATGTTTTAAATATAAATTTAACTAAATAGTTCAGTATTTAATATCACTACAATTGGCGCTGCTAACAGCTTAATTTCAATGCATGAAATATCAATATCAGTTCACATTATTTCAGAAATTGTAACAAGTTTCCAGATTACATAAAATTATTTCTTCGCATTTGTATGTCACCAATGTTTCAAAACAGTTACACATTTTTTAAATGTGACAATTGTTTTGATCGGTTCACTTGATTCGCCAAATTTGCTTTGTAATAGTTAAATGCAAGGAAAACATTATCATACGACCTACATGCATTTAAATTAAAAATAATTTTTGTACTAGATACTACAGTTTATTGAGTTTACACCGGGTGACTTTATTTTTAATACATAGGATATTTCCTCACATCATGTACCACAATAGGTCGAAATGCATGTAAAATATTTCACGGGTGAGCAATCTCCTTTACCAGGCTGTCAAAAAAATGTGTAGACACACACACACACACACCTACACACGCACATACACACGCACACACACACACACACACATATATATGTATACACACACACTCCCCTTACTCCCCTTCCGTTTGATTTAAAACTATCACAAACGCCTTTTCAGAACTAATTCTAACTATGTTATACACACAATTTCAAGTTATTAGTATTTTATTTTGATAAATTTAAGATGAAGGTATTTCATTATTATTTTCCTTGGTGATAAAGCATTTCCTGTAGGCCCTATTGATTCTAGTAATTTGATTTGTTTTATATAAAACCAATTTGTTTGATTAAATTTTCCAGTAATCCGATGCAGTCATGCGGAACTTTGGAAGTTTATTTGAAAATAGTGCCACATACACTGCATAAAATCTTATGTTACTCATACGAGTTCTTAAATGGCAAACTAATTATTCCGTTTAGTAAGGAACTCTTTTCAAACAATGTAGTCATGAGAATAGGCTAGGGCCTGTAAATAAGTGAGCGTCCTGCATCATGCATTGTTGGCCGATAGTTATATAGCACGGTCTAGTTGTTTACAGACGAATCACAGACGTCCAGTAGTAGTGCACAAGGTCTGTCATTGGCCCAGTCAAATAGGGACTCAACAGTAACGAAATCAAAGCATCAGTAATAAATACATTAAACTGAAGCCTAACAGTCAACTTTTCCCGCAATGAATCACCTTCTCTATGGCCGTTTCGGGACAAATTCTGAAAAACACATATCGGATTTTATGCGAATTAGTACAAAATTAGAATTTTTTACGGGAAAAGCTATGCACTTTACCTATTGATCTGAAATATTTTGCTGTAAAGTGCGCTGTTTTCGATTTTTTTTTCATTATTTAAAATTTTTCTGGGGACGAATTCCGGAAAAAGAAGAAGTTGTAAGCGGATTTTCGTGAATTTTGGATATGTTATGGTATATGTTATGCTCTTTAATTTTTCTCTTTACACATTTTCTCGTAAGATGCACCGTTTCGACTTATTAATTTTTTCCGCATTTTTTCGGTACAAATTCAGGAAAAAAAGTAAATACCGGAAGGTGGATTTCGGTGGATTTTGGATACGTTATTCTACAAATTTTTCTGCAAATTTTGACGTAAAAAACCTTTCCTTGCAATTTGTCCATAAATCGACCCCTTTCTCTCGTATCTTTCTTGGACTAGAAACCGACCCTTCTGGCTAATGGTAACCGAGGGAGGTTGGCGTGACGTCACCAGATCAGTCCGCGCGGTCTTGCCTGTGCCTGGTGAATGGAGCGTAGAGCAAAATAATACGGTCCGTTTGTCATATTTTTGTCTTTTTCATCATCGCGATTTGGCCCAGCTCTATATATTAACAAGTTAGTACATATTAATTTTTTTTACAAATTATTATTATTTACATATCGAGAGCTATGAACTGACTGTTAATATTGCCTACTAGGTTTGTCTAGCCTGATAAGGCTAGCTCATTCAAAATTTCTCACAACGTCGGCGTTAATTTTTCATTGCCTCAATTATATTTCTGAAAATTCTTTTCTACCGTTCATGTTAGCATAGTTATACATGAAAGGTTAAATGTACCCACCACCACATGCAATAAGTATCAGTACTTAGTTACAAAATTTGCAGCAGGAAGTTTCATTTCTTAAAAATTAGGCAAACGCACTACAGTAAGAATTTAATGACAAAGATGCAGCAGAAGAAAATGAAAACTAAATGCGCGCAAATAATGCAAAAATTTTTGAATTTAAAAATTAATCATAAACGCTGTCCTAAAGCCATTAGGACTTAGGTATGTAAAATCTTAGAAACTGTTTTTTCAGTTCAACAAATAGAATGACTTCTGAAAAAAAGACAAGCAAGATGGAAAGACAGTGACATTGCAGCAACAATAACATTGCGTTCAGTTTCCCGGAAAGCGTATATTTACCTTTGAAACAGTTGGGATTTCGTTACCTGGATCGTTTACTCTGAGGAAATGTACAAGGAATTTGTGTCAACCTAATTTTAAAAAAAAATCGAAAACGATTATTTCACTGGAAAATTCGATGCTTTTCTCGTTCAATAAAATTCATATCTGCTCTCGACTTTGCTACAACAAACAGAAGATCGAGCTTTAGGACCTTACACAATGGTATATGTAGCAATGGCCAGAAAAGTGTATGTCAAAAAGTAAAATATGCCACGTAGTTATTTTCTCACAATATGACAACAATTATATTTTGAGTTCAAGATTTCTTAATGACTACAAAAATTCTTGGCACAGTGCATTTGGTGTGCATTCAAGCAGATAGATTTAGAGGGTTCTGGGACAAGGGGATGGGGGATAGGATTGTAGGATCCACTGATTACGTCACCGGCCGCCATCTTTGATGATGTCACCAGCCGCCATCTTTGATGATGTCACCGACCACCATCTTTGATTATGCCACCGGCAGCCATCTTTGATGATGTCACCACCACCATCTTGGATGATGTCACCACCGCCATCTTGGATGACGTCACTTTAAAAATTTTCCAAAATTCCAAAATTTATAAAAATTCAAAAATATAAAAATCAATAAATTTTATGCCCCGCCATCTTGTTTCCAGCATCCATCTTGTCCGCGATACCTGTCGTCAATTGTTTTATGTAGGCAACCTTCTTGAAGGGGTTTCCTCCGAGTCTTCCGAAATTTTTTTCTAATTCGCATTCTTACCAGCCCCCACTCATACCTCATAATGTAAAACGTATTTCTAGTCAAAATAAGGTAAGTAATTTACATTACCACAGCTAAACAGGTTCCGCCTCCCCTTGCCCAGCAATAACCTAAACCCGACTCCTATCCTAGCAATCCCCGAACTATTACCATAAAATCCAATAAAACAAGTATAGGGGTTTTCTCCCGAGTCTTCCGAAAAATGTTTCTTATTTACATTGCAACCTAATCTCACTTTCACCTCATAACATAAAACATCTCTTTAACAAATTTAATTTAAGTAATGAACTGTATCACACCTAGGCGATCTCCCCCACCACACCCCTTAGCTATTCCCGAACGATTTACAATAAACCCAATAAAGCATAGGAGTTTTTTCAGAGTTTTCCGAACATTTTTCTAATTCGTATTCCTACCAACCCCACCCATACCTCATACACAAAATAATTTTTTTTATTTAATTAAAATAACCAACAATATATGCCTAGATAGGGCTTCCAGTACCCCACCAAACTTTACACTCAAGTCACTGGCAGACACCTCCCCTTCCCCTCACTATCACCAACCTTTTTTGACCTTCACCTTTCTTCCCAAATCACTACATGCACACTAATCACGTGCTCATCACGTGACACTCCTCCCCTCCATACCATGATGTCATCCTGTACCACCTTCCCCTCCTCGCCGAGTCAACACATACATGTGTCGCAGTATGGCACAATACTAACCTTTGGACTCCCCCTCCCTCCCCCATCCTATGAGTCATCACATTCCTGAGACGTGCCATCATATTGGTGTCGCAACATTGCACAACTCTGTAGGTAACTTTCAACATCTTTCTCATAAGCACATATCCCCCCCCCAACTACTCCTCGCTTCTCCCCTTCTCGCGTTTTCAGCACATTACATATTTCACAGTATGGTGCAATACTTACCTTTGTACTCCCCCTTCCCTCCCTGTACCCCCGAGTCAGCACATTCCTAAGGCATGACACCAGAATGTGCACCAAACTAGACACAGGTCCAGCATCCAGCCGGCGAAGACTTCTAACATGAAGAGAATGAAAATATTTATAACTTTACAACTTTATATCTCTATATTATGCTATTACATGCTCGGAATTGAAAAGCACGTACACCGATGTATTTTGTGTTTTAAATGTATAATATATTATTATATAATTCGGTTTTTATTTTTTTAAATCTGCCTATATGTTAATATATAGGCATTACAGCATGTGGGCCTCTAGTTACTAGAAAGAAAACAAATGTTATGCAGTATAATAACTTGTATTTATTTACCAAAAGTAAATACACTCTAGTAAAACCCTTATTTCAAAATGTCTTTTTTGTTAACCCACGAGTCATCACGTGTCGTGTGTTTCTAAGCCACCGCACAAGAACACGATTGTTTTTACGTTTCAGTATCTTCTCCACCAAATACACATCAGGAAACTTTGTAGGCTGTATTTCCTCTGTATAGAACCTGCCAATGATAGGTTCACCATGCAGATCTTCTAAATAATACATCCGAGGATACGAATGTCTTATGCGCACTATCCTGTATATTTCAGCAGACCAGTTGTGGCGATAGGCCTTGTGAAAAACACCGCGTTGTTCGGAGATTCGTACCAGTTCACCAATTTTTGCTTTAGGTTTACAGGGATCCTGCAGTTTGTTGTTTGAGTACACAGTACGAAGCAAAGGCATCGTCCTTAACATCTTCAGGTTTCATATGCATAGTTGAGTGAATCGTAGCAATATATTCACAAACAAGTCTCGGCAGTAATGCAAGCCACTTATAGTTTCCGTTATCAGTGAAATGCATCCAAAGTTTAGTTCTAAGAGTTCTATGGAAGCTTTCAACGATGCTAGCCTTAAGTCCCGAGTAACTCGAATAGTGATTTATACCAAATTTTTCATAAGTTTTCGGAAAGTAGCATTAAAGTATTCGCGACCATCGTCTGTATGAAGATATTTAGGTATCCGTCCGCAAGCAAAAATGGTGTCCATTGCTTTTGCAACTTCTCCGGCCGTCTTGTTCTTGATAGGTATGGCCCAAGCATACTTTGAAAATGTATCGATGACTGTTAAAATATAGCGATTCCCTTTATTTACACAAGCAAAGTCTTGCATTTCTATAAGGTCAGACTGAAAAGTATCGTCCAGTCCTTTCATCACATACTTTCTCCTATGATAGTTTTTTCTAGCTGCTTTATGAAGTTCGTTGGAAACACCATATTTCACCATTTTTCAATGTAACCAGCCTCTGACAGTTCCTCAAGTATGGAAATTATTTCATTAGTGTGTGACCAGTTGCCTGCTACCTGCGAAGCCAGGAGAATTCTCAACTTACCAACCAATTCATTCGGATCGTCCCAGAAAACGTAGTCGATTTTACTTCCGGTTATAAGTTTTTGTGTTAGGCCTGTCCCGACAGACGTGCTTAACCCCGGAAATAGCTTGACTATAATGGCAAATTTTTCGTGCGGTGTATCTTTAAATCTTCTTGTTGCAGGGTTATCGTTGGCATAGTGAGTGTTACTGTATCACAACAAAAGTCGATACCTACGCAGATCTGATTCAGTAAAATGCTCTGTTTTTTTTCCGAAATAAAAGTTTACAAAGGCCATATGTTAATTTTTTAACAGTGCGTTTACCGACTTGCAGTGTATCTCCACACAAAAACTTCACTTCTTTACTACCAAGAAACCATTTGCCATCGCCACCACTCTGCAGACCGTATGTGGGGTTCCTGTTTCGCACAGAAAATGAAGCAATATAGTGGTTAAGAAGCGAACCAGCCTCAGACCCATCCTCGCGCACAGGTTTTTGATCTGGCTTATGCAAAAGTTCAATCAAAGGCCTATCGTCTTCGTCCGTGTCAGTATCTCTACTCTTTGTATGTCTTTTCCATTTTCTATTTGTTGATTGGTCCTCGTCCTTTATTTCCTGTTTGATGTCTACTGTAGGAGTTGTATCCTTGTGATGATGCAATGTTAGTTTGTCGAGACGACTTGTGATTGGTCAGAAGGTATCTTCTCTCCTAACCTCAAGGTCTAATTTGTTACTTTTAGCTAGTAAATACTTTGTGCGTACAGCCTCTATATCTCGCTGGAGATCACCTGTCAATGCAGTTCTGTCGTCCATTGTTAACTGAGTGGTAACCACATTTTGTAAGTTATTTATACATTTGCAGAGAAAACCAGTTATTAACGGTTTAAAGAAACCGCTCTCTCAATGTTATCTAGTCGTTCAGAACAAATGTCCTGTACCTTCTTAATATGTCTCGCAATGTCTGTTTTCGATGCCAGTTTCGAAATAAGTGTGTTCTGTAAAGACATTAATTCATCATGCCTTTGTGCATTTGAAACATTAATTAAATTCCATAGTCTAGCTTCTACACCATCCACATGCTGGTCGATAGTCACCAGGTCATCTATCACTTTATTTTTAACACTCTCAATCTTTTGTCCGATAAGTGACAAGTCTCTACGAATACTAGTGATGCGAGCCTCCATGTACACATGTTCAAATCTTTTAACACCTCCAAACTTGGAAACCGTACCATGACTCATGGTCGGGAATGTATGATAAACTGATCAAAGCCCCTTCTGTACCGACCCTTATGTAGTTAACAGTCTTTAATGATTACCATTATACCGCACTTGTCTCTCAGCAAAAAGAACATATATCTTTCATTCAGCAAAAGTCATGTCTGTGTTCATGTGGTCAGCATACACATGACTTAAATTTAGGTCGTCCATACGAAACAACACCAACAAATTGGCATTATCACGAAGCAGTTGCTTGGGTATGCACGAATACGTCTGACTCAAGTATACACAGTCCACACCTGCATGGCGCCCCATGCTAAAGTACTCCTGAATACATGTCTGTTTCTCGCAAGCAATATCGTCAAATACAAATACAGAATTTTGCCTAGCTTTGCTCGGTGGCACAACTTGTTCGTTGTCACTACATGCAAAATAGCAAATTCCTTCTATAGTCTGTAGAACACGAGCCAGTCGTTGGTACTTTGGCTGCTGGAGCGATTTCGAGTATAGGAAAACATTTTCAAATCGAAGTCCATTCTGTTCTTCGAGTAAACTAAGAAGTACACATGTCATACCTGCTCCACTAGGCCCAGCAATAATACACCTAATTGTGTTAGGCAATAGGGGACCATGTCTTGATCCATGAGATACAACTTCATCCTCGATGGTAATACGGATGGGTAAACTAAACTCTTGCTGGTCGATATGTATATTGCTTCCACCAAATTGCAGAGCCAGTTGATTTATGTGAGGTGCCTGTGGTGCTAACTGTGGTGCATGTGGTGCTGCCTGCGGTGCCTGCGGTGCATAGGGAGAAGCTCTTCTGCAGGTTCTAAAATATTTTATCATGATATCACTCCGAGTAAACGGGCGATGACAAAGTTCACATTGAAATTTGGTTCTAGAAGGTTTTTTCATCTTACATGTTCTTGCTTCATGTCTTCGTACACTGCGACAACACGTAAATACTTCACCACAGAGATGGCAACAGAAGTACATCATTAACGAACGTACTGTTCGAATGATAGAAATATACTGAAAACGCACACCCACGTACATTTACCTAAATACTATTATCTAAGTACGCCGAGATTCGTTCGATGCTTCCTAACATGCGTCTGTTACATGTACGGGAAGACTAACTGCCTGCTTACATTCCTTTATACCAAAACAAACATGTATAAAAGGAAGAAAATTATACTCTCGTATATCGAAGTTTACTCTCATGTCTCGCGGAGTAAGGTCTATAAATCAGGTTGTGGTATCCTCAACTCTCTCATAAATAATCTACCTTTTGAAGCACATATTCCTGGTTATAAGTTCTGTGGTCCAGGGACAAAGCTACAGAAAAGATTAGCACGAGGTGACAGTGGTAACAACGCACTTGACGAAGCTTGCAAGTGGTACAATGTATCGTATGCTCAATACAAAGATTTAGAATCTAGACACGAAGCCGATAAGTTACTAGCACGCAGGACCGACGAGGTACGCAAAGCACTAGATACCAAACTCGGAGAAAAATAGCCGCCTGGGGTGTCTCCAACATAATGAAAGCCAAGGTCAAGCTGGTCATGGCTTTGCAACCACGCAAATCTAGAAAAATACGTAAAACAAATACCAAGAGAAAAAATTCTGTGCCAAGAAAAAACCGAGGTACGAAAACGGGCGGCTTCCTACCCTTACTAATTCCTGCTATAGGGGCCCTGGCCGGTATTGCGGGTGCAGTAACAAACATTGTAAGTGTGGTGAAGAAGACTTCTAATGACCGAAAACAACTGGACTAAAACACTCGTCACAATCGTTTACTAGAAGCAATTGCTATGGGTAAAAAAACGTACAAGGACTTTACATATGTCGTCTGTACCTCGGCGGAGGTGCAGGAAAGAAGAAGAAGTGCTGTACAAAAAGATCTTAAGGTCCTGGCCTAGACGACCACTGACGAACATTGACATAGAATTTTATGCCCGCAAACTAAAAATACCAAATTTTAGGGGAGTGTATATGTGTAATAAACTACCTTCAAAACCCAAACAAATCGAATGTGGTATAATAAACCAGGATACTTCAGACGGTCCCAGCACACACTGGGTAGCTTACAGAAAGCGCGGGAGAAGAGCCGAATATTACGATAGTTTTGGCAATTTGCATCCACCGCCCGAGCTATGCAAGTACCTTAACAAAACCATACTAACATACAACTACGAACCTCAGCAATTACCAAACACTAGGGACTGCGGCTATTTGTGTCTTTCATACCTATCTAAAATGCAATGATGTGCAAACCATTTTATTCGCTATCCATCAGTATGTCTGTGTCAATCGTTATGAGTGGTAATACCTCTATACTGAGAGATACATTTTACCCTACTCTGGAACTAGTAAATGGCGACTGGAGCATCGGTCTCGTCCTTTTTCAAACCTACAACTCTATTGCGAATATTGAAGTTAATAAAAATTCATTGTTTCGATATGTGCTAAAAGGAAGCAACGAAACGAGGGAAATCAATATTCCTACAGGTGCGTACGAACTAGGAGACATAGCTAATTTCATCAGGAAGTCTCTACCTATAGACATAGCATTTGAACTAGGTGGTAACCCAAACACTTTGAAAGCAGAAATATTGTGCAGTGAAAATATAGATGTTACAAAACAAGATACGATTGGTGCAATGCTAGGGTTCGAACCCAGAGTATACGAAGCAGGACAAACACACGTATCGTTACAGCCTGTCAACATAATGGCAGTAAGTTTAATACGTATAAACTGCAATTTGGCAAGTAATAGTTACTTTAACGGAAAGCTTAGCAGCTTGATATATGAGTTTTCACCTGTCGTGGAACCTGGATATAAAATCGTTGAGGTGCCTCAAAGCATCATTTACATTCCGATCGTTGCAAAGAGTGTTCAAGAAGTTACTGTGTCAGTGGTTGACCAAAACGACAAACTAATAATTTTCAGAGACGAAGAAATCACTCTACGACTACATTTGTTCACAAGCAAAGTGAATAAAGGTAAGCCTCGCATCGAACCCAGGGTCAGTTGCTCGCGAGGCGTAGGTGCACTAACAACTACTAATGTCAAGTTTCTCCGCCAACAAGGCTACAAAGTGAATCGTAATGGCAGACAACGTTCTCGACATAACAGAACAAGCTGAATTCGATGACCAAATAGAAAAACATGAGTTTTATTGCTACCAGCCATATTTAGCAGGTCTGTTTGCGCCCGGGCGAGAAGTACGATTACCCATACAACACCAGGATATCTACATTCTTCCTTGCCAATCTTTTTTGCGTGTACGAGGCACGCTAACCAAAGCCGATGGAACTCCTCCTACTACCACAATGTTTGTACGCAACGGTATACTTCACCTATTCGAACGTATTATTTACGAGTTTAACGGTGTGGCTATCGATGAAACATGGGACTTTGGCATAACAACAACAATAAAAAACTACATTTCGCTTACGCCCAACAATCTTCCTGCAGCCGAAATGGTTGGTTGGGGTCTAGACGTTTACTATAAGGTCCCTGTACATGAAAGTGGAAATTTCGAAGTATGCATACCTCTATCCATGTTGCTCGGGTTCGCAGAGGACTATAAGAAAATAATTATAGGAGCAAGACAGGAACTGGTACTTATGCTGGTTACTTCACACATCGATGCGGTACTAGGAGTTGGAGATAATCCAGACCCAGCTGCAGTGACCGTAACAGCTTTAGACTGGTTCGTCCCATATGTCACGCCCAGCACACGGGAGAGGGTCAGGCTCCTTAATTACGTCAAGAAAGAAAAAGTCGTTGATATAGCATTCAGAAGTTGGAATCTAGTCACATTTCCTTCTCCAGCTGCCAACAGACGTAATCACTGGGTTGTAAAGACTTCATCGAGAACTGAAAAACCACGATATGTCATACTCGCACTTCAGACCGACAAGCAACACCAAATTAAGGCTGACAAATCAACTTTCGATCACTGTAAATTCGAAAATGTAAAAATATTTTTGAACAGTGAGAGTTACCCTTACGTCGACTTGAATGCCTCGTTTGACAATGAAGGCTATATGCTGCCCTACGCTTTATATTCACAGTTTCAAACATCATACTACGGTCGTGAATCATGTTCCGTACTGAACCCGAGAAAATACCATGATATGGCACCTTTGCTTGTTTTTGATACTTCTAAACAAAACAATAGAGTTCAAAATGGTACTGTGTACTGTAGAATTGAAATAATTTGCAAGGAAAATGTTCCACAAAATACAGACGCCTACTGTCTTACTATACACAACAGAATAGTGAACTACGATTGTTTCTCGGGCATGGTGAAGTTAGTGAATTAAAAACATATAAATACATGGCATTACAAAGTTCCAACCATCAGTCGCTAACACGATGTACTGTAATCTGCAAGGATTTTAGAGCCAAGTCGGCTTCATAACTAAATAAATCTCTGTGACGTATGAAGATGGTGGAGGGACTCGAACCCGATCATTCCTTCCCCCTTACCCATGGAAACTCCTGGACGGGAAGATCAAAAAAAAAAAAAAAAAACAAACACCTGGCTTAAGAACAACTTTCACGGACTTGACTGGAACGAAGGCGAACTATCATACGAGCAAGCTACAGACGAAATCACTGCATTACTGAATAGAGACACCAAGAGTGTATATGTAGCTGGGAGAGAACAGAAAATACATTTAAGTTATTTATGTATAAAAGACGTTGAAATAATAGATGTACAGGACGGATGCCCGTCATTACGTAAACTAGCAGGAAATTTTGATAGAGAATTTGTAAGCGCAGCAAATAATTCCCTGTTACTATACAAATGGTGTAACTCCTCACGAAACTTATAAGGAATAAAAAAAACCTGTAGGATGGGGTAAATAAACCAGTACTATACATGCCTCACTACAGTGATTCTGCCTGTTTACTACCCAGACCAAGTTAGTGACTCGAACCCGAAACATATGATTCAGAAGATGATATTGACAATGCAGAAGCATGGGTGGTTTAGTTGTGTTTTTATGGTACATTTTTGGGAATATGACGTTGCAACCCAAGAGTATATAAATACCAAAAAAATAAAATAATTCAGTCGAAGTTCAGCAGTTGTGCGAGCAAGATGACACCATTTCATCCACTAAATCCTTATGTAAGTGTCAGTCCGGGAGACGGGAGGATCACATATTCTTTCTGGGAAGTTGGTTTTCTACGTTCATACGAGGAAGTATGTGACGGGACCTACCACTGGCTATTTGCACACAACCCAGCCTCATACGAACATTCCCAGCAACTCATTGAATGCTGTACTTCTGGAAACTGTATGGTACACTATATGAGAAGTGATACGCCGCTTCCAGCCACTGTGGACCAGGTGATTGAGTTTGCTGTAAATGAGGAGAAAAACATCGCACATCTGCCAGAAACTATCGCAAGCAGCGAGATACACGCTCCAGACTGCATGCCTGAAATGTGTGGAGAACAACAACTTCCTTCTAAAACCGGGGACAAGCAGACCTGCAAACGACAGAATCCATATCGACGCCGCATCCCAGTAATGACAGAAGAAAAATCAGTGCCTGAATCAAACAATGAACCCAGACCACGTAAGCTGCGACGCCTCTCGACACAAGATGACAAAGTAACAGTGGCTAAAAAAATGTCATGTTTGCAAAGACATTTAAAATTACAAAGACTTGTGATGTATATGTACAAATCAATTCTAAAACATATTACTGATGTGTAATATATGTAGTATAAGAGAAATAATTATGTATAATTAGTATTCAATAAATTTGGTTAAAAATTTGATTCGGTGAGTGATTATTTCGTATAATTACCCTTTCAACGATTATCGAAACTAAAATTGAATAAATATCATTTATTAAATGTAGTCTTAATGTATGGGGACCACTGGGTGTGTTCTGTGGAGTGTTAAGTTTGACCAGCAAGCCGTTGGCTCTCTGAAAGATTGCACCACGTTGCGTACTTGCACGTCATACATGAATTGCACAGTGGTGACATCATTTGCTAAGAATGTGCAGTGTTGCGGTACACCTGAACCTTCTTACTGCTCGCGAGCAGCGGTAGGCATGTGTGTGCAGCTCGCCTGCCACCACAAAGCTACAGAACAATTAGTAGTAAACAATTTTAGTATTTTCGAGGATATAAAAGTAAAATATTCCTTTATATAATTTAAGGTTACTGTCTAGCTAGTTACTCGGTGGGACACACCTTGCCTCACTTTGTACATGAGCTAGTGGCCCCAAGCGGTATGTGTGATAATATGACACTATTTTACAGTAAATACGTTTTTTTAAACATGACAGTCTAGAATGAAATCACATTTTAAGTTTATCTTTTTCCCATAAGTACTTTTTGTTAGGTGTACATTATGATTACACACATGTCGTAAAGTCCTATTCCCTATGGTGTGTATGTATGTGTGGTTGTGTGTGGGCGTGGTGTGTGTGTGAGGGAGGGGAGGGATATGGAGAGGTGATGAGGTCGGGAAGGGGGGGCAGTGTTATAATATAAAAACTGGTAACACGTCATAGCTCGTTTCAGTCTTTCTGTGACATCGTCTTTGATTGTACTGGCCATCACCGAGTTTCGATCAGCTTTTCGTCTACTGTAATTCTACAAGTTCTAATAAGGTATGTTATTTATGTATGTTTTGTTTACCGTACTATATCGTATGTTTGCTTAATGACGTGTGGTAGGCTCGTGGCGTACTCCAGTGAGCGCACTTTGGCTCCTGTGCTGGCTTACGTCCTTGACTAGAACTGCAGTGCATGCATGGTTGTAACATTACTCGTACGTGACGATAGCGCTCCAGCTGTGTGTCTCTGACATCTAGCTTCTATCGCACTGGCTCCGTACACAGGTCGTGGTCGCTAAACGTAATATAAAATATACTTCCCCTTTGTAGTTGTGGTAGGAAAGGTTTTTTGTTAATTTCTTTTTTTAGGTTTTGGTAATTTCCTTTTTACACTTTATTTAATGTAGTAATTTCACGATGTTAGTATTTAATTACTTTGCATGTAACATGTGAATTTTCTATGTGCAAGTATTTCACGTATATTTTCAGCACATTGAATTATATGTAATCAGTCCATATAGTTTTAGAGATATATGTTTTCACATTAATTTATGCTCTGGTATATTGTAATGATAACATAAGGCCGCGTGCACTATACCCCAGGGACTCGAACCCGGAGCCTTTTGCATAGAGAACACACATCCTAACCAACTGAGCCACGGGGGCCGGTACAGAATGCATGTCTTTAATATTGTTTATGCCGGTGCTAGGTGCAGCTTCAGACTTATATGATATAGCAGCAGCAATTGTCAGAAAATACAGAATATTAAATTAAAATACTAACCGGAATTCTATATACATAACATGTCTGCTATGTAAAATAACATTTCTAATTAATATTTTTCTTATAAACTAGTTTTGCACGCCTTTATTAATACTTGTTCCTATTAGCAAGGGTGTATGTTAAATATTTGTAGTAGTTTTTCAACATACCTTTAGCCATACTAAATATAGGTCAATATGTTTTACAGACTCCAGTTTCTCTGCATAGAGCATCATTCTCGACAGCTCTGTAGAGTGAAAACCATTGAGCCCACTTGTGTGCGCTAGCATCGTGGTGTACCTACCTCTTGCAGTGTCCAGCTTATTCCGTATTCTTTACAGGTAAATAAAATAAATAGCTACTTAAAATTCCTTGGTTTGTCTATGTCTCCTACGCTTTTCATGCAGAAGGCTTAACAAAATAATTACTGTTCCAGTCTGTACACGTGGAGACCCCTGTGGATCGTTGAGGTGTTTAGGGGACATCAATTCACCGTCATTTTTTCACCTCTGTTTTTTTCGGTAAGTTATTTAAATCATATATTGTTTACCTTAAAACCTAGTAGAACACACGTATATTATTTTCCTATTTTGAATAAAGTGGCTTTAGCGCTTGTTACGGTACACTATGTGTTGTACAAGTACAACTTAAACTATAAATTAATTTAATGTATATAATTACATTAAATAAATTAACTTTAACCGATTGGTTTTTTCTTATTGATTTAATGTGGTCATCATTTATTTTAAATTAGTGTAGGATGTTTTGCGAAAGATAGGTGTACCTGTAAAGTGTAGAGGGTTTTCTCGTTCTCCTCCGATGTTACTTAATTTTTCATTCCCTTAATACCATCTCTCACATTATCCTCTCCTTCTACATTACTGAGCTGACGACTAGTAGTATTAGTAATCACATTATGTGGTGTTGCAGGTTTCATCTCGAGAGGTGCGTGAATCATGGCTGGCGAACGAGTGCCTTCTTTACCGTTCAACGCCGCTGTCGCTTCCTCCTCAATGATCTCTGGGGTACGAACGTCTTCTCCTACTGGGTACCGGTGTTGTTTCTGCAACCTTTCGTTCACGCAGGGTAATAACTGTTATCGGCACGAACGTATGTGCATTCGTAATCCGCATAGGGCAGAAACGGTGATATGCGAGAAATGTGGTTCACGGATTAGTAGGAAAGACAACGTAGACAAGCATCTTAGTAGGTGTACAGGCAATATTCAGCAGCCAGCAACTACGAACTGTAGTAACTGTAATAGGTCTTATACACAACTATTTCATGCAAGAAGGCACGAAGGTAGTTGTCACTTCAATCCGGCGAAACAGGTCCCCACATGCACTAAATGTAACAAAGGGTTCTCTAGAGCAGATAAATTAAAGGAGCATGCTTCGAAGTGTAATGGACCCACACAGCCTCCAGCCAAGCGCCCGCGACTTGACTTGCCAACCATTACTACTCGCCAACTTAAAGTCCCTGTCACGACCGCCTCGTTCACGATTAGTTGTCGGGTCAGGCGACGTAAATGGTTACGGGTTCAGGGAGGCAGAAACTGCGTTCAGGGCTAACCTTAAAACATATGTATCTGCAAATACTGGTGAGACAGCAAAATATATTTGCACGTACTTGTCAGATGTAGAACAGAACATTGTTGATCAGTTGACTCAAGAAGTGCAGGAACATGGGGCTATTAAATTTAACATGTGGCTGGAATGTGACTATCGCAAACCAGCACCATTTGATGAGGGCGTTGACAAAAGAGCCTTTAAAACAGAGAACGTGCCAATATATGAGATTAGTGATATTGAGGGCACCATGCGGTCTGGGTGTTGAGAAAATCTGTCGTGAGGAAGCCTTATACAAGGAAAAATGGTCCGGATGGACATTGTCAGCTCTAAATCACCTGCAGCTCCGTGTCAATAAGTTGGACCCTCTACATGTCTCATCCTACATTGACTTGCCGGCCAGCATCACGAACAAGCATGCTGTTATCAACCCACACAACATTGATGATCAAATGTGTTTTAAGTGGGCTGTACTAGCAAGATATGTTGAAGGAGCACACCCCGAACGAGTCGATTATAGATACCACGACCTCGAATCTAACTTTAATTTCTCAGGAAATGAGTTTCCAACACCCCTGAGACATATAAAGGTATTTGAGAGGAACAATCCCGAGGTATCAGTAAACGTGTACTCGTTATGTGCAGACAAGATCATACCTGTACGTGTGAGTAAGGAGGAGAAGGAAACTCACTTTGACCTACTTCTCCTGACTACCGAGAACAATGCACATTTCTGCTACATAAGGAATTTCGAGCGACTTGTATGTTCCCAACTAACTGCTCACAAGGGGAAAATACACATATGTAAGCGATGTTTTACATACTTCGACGACCAGACAAGGAAATCGGGGCTGACGGGCCAGCAGTGCCTAGAGCAACATAAACAGTACTGCTACACACACGCACCCACACGTGTCGAGATGCCACAGCCAGGGCCCGATGGTCGACCGCCGGTACTCGAATTTCATAACTATCACTATGCCGACAAGCTACCTATAGTTGTGTATGCTGACTTTGAAGCTGTTTTAAAACCTGTACATACCTGCGAACCTGACCCTAGCATGTCATACACCTACGCCTATCAGAAGCACGAGGCATACAGTTTTTGTATATATGTTAGGGTCGACAATACTGCAGTACCGGCGAATTTGACTACAGTGTTGCCTGAAGAGCCGATACTATACAGGGGACATGATGCGGAGGAAAAGTTCATAGAGGCAATAGTAGATATTGCCCATAAGGTGAAAGATATATATGCCATATCCAAGAAAATGCTGCCACCAACATCGGTTGAAAAAGCCAGTTTTAAACATGCGTCTTCGTGCATTTATTGTAACTGTGCGTTCACTGCAGTCAACTATAAGGTGAAGGACCACAACCATTTCACTTGTTATTACATATGGGTTGCATGTAATGGATGCAATCTGCTGCGACGACGCCCAAAGAAGCTAGTGGTATTTTTTCACAACCTGGGGTATGATGAGAGCTTTATCGTATGGCAGCTTGGATACAACAGTAAATATATTTTCATCATTCCCCACACGAGTGAGAAAATGATCACGTTTTCAAAACAGCTTGGTGATCGTTTCTCCGTACAGTTTGTGGACACGTTTAGGTTTGTGGCACGAAGTCTCGCATCACTGGCTGAGTATTTGCCTCCTTCGAAGTTTACAAACGCATCACGGTTTTTCAGTCAGGGTCAACTGTCGTTCGTCACACGCAAAGGGGTCTTCCCCTATGATTACATTGACGATATGGACAACTTGAACGCGCCCTTCCTGCCCCCGAAATCGGCCTTGTACAATAAGCTAACAGACTGTGATATCAGCGATGAGGACTACGACCATGCACAGACTGTTTGGAGAATGTATGGTTGCTCTAAGCTGGGGGGTTACTCTGACTTGTACCTCACAACAGATGTTCTCATATTAGCCGATGCCTACGAGAATTTCCGAGAGCTGTGCATTAACACATACAACCTCGACTGCGCACATTATGTAAGTGCCCCGGGTTTTGCCTTCGACGCCATGTTGCGAATGATGGGCGTCAAGTTAGAGCTCCTCACGGACTACGACATGCACATGTTCGTCGAGGAAGGGATCCGTGGTGGTGTGGCGCAATGCATCAAGCGCCATGCGGTCGCTAACAACATGTATGTGCCAGAAATGTACGATGCCAGCAAGCCGACAACATTCCTGGAATACCTGGACGCCAACAATCTGTATAATTGGGCCATGTCTTTGCCACTCCCAGTAAGCGGCTTCAAGTGGGGTGACACTGACATAGATGTGATGGCGGTATCAGACGACGGACCTGTCGGCTATATTCTCGAGGTAGATGTTGAGTATCCCCATGAGTTACACGATATGCGCAAGGACCTGCCATTCCTACCAGTGAACAAGTGTCCTCCGGGCTCGAAGCAGCCTAAACTGCTTACAACTCTTGAGGATAAGCATCACTACATTGTTCATTATAAGAACTTAAAGCAGGCAGTCGACCACGGGCTTAAAGTAACCAAAGTCCATCGCGTTCTCGAGTTTCAACAGTGTACATGGTTAAAACCATTCACCGATCTGAACACCACGAAACGTCAAGCCGCCACATACGATTTTGAAAAGGAGTTTTTCAAGTTAGCTGTCAATTCAACTTTTGGCAAGTTGATGGAGAATGAACGCAAGCGTCAAAAGATGGAGATGGTGTGTAATGGGAAGCGACTTAGGAAAATAATAGCTAAACCAACATTTCTCGATCGTACGATTTACGACGCAAATTTGACCCTAGAACACCTACAACATGAGAATATATTGTTCGACAAACCAATATATGCTGGATTGGCAGTACTGGACCTGTCGAAGATGCTCATGTACCGGTTCCATTATGACGTAATGCGAGCCAAGTATGATGACAAAATGGAACTCCTTTATATGGACACAGACAGCTTTTTGTACGAGATACAAACAGATTACTTTTATGCAGATATGTTGTCGGAACGAGCATTATTAAATGAGTTCGATAATTCGGGATATCCGCCCACCCACCCTTGCTATTCACCAACAAACAAGAAAGTTGTCGGCAAGTTCAAAGAAGAGTGTAATGGCAAGATAATGGTGGAGTTTATAGGTCTCAGAGCCAAACTGTACAGTTTTAAGTGTGATAGCGAGGAGACTATAAAAAGGGCAAAAGGGATCCAGAAATGTGTTATTAAAAACAAAATAACATTCGAGGACTTCAAGGACGTTTTGGTTTCCAGGCAGCCAAAACATGTTAATGTACAATGCGTAAGGTCACATGAGCATCGGCTGTTTACGTAGTGCATGAACAAGTTAGCACTAACAGCGACAGACGACAAGCGTCTCGTACTGGAAAACTGTGTCCATACGTTACCATGTGGATATTACATTTAGTTTAGCAAATATATTTTAGTTCAGAATACGTAGTAGATATTTAGTTGCTTTCCTGGCTGTGGTTTTATATATGTATATAGTAGTTGTAATGAGATGGAAGAGTGTAAATATGTATATACGATGAACAAATTGATATTCAAGAGGAGAGAGAGAGAGAAGACTGAATGTGGCGTAACCCCGCCAGAACTCTGTGACACGTTTGAATACAGGGTTTTGATGGTACCAAGCCCATAAGGGGGTGGGCGCTGAAATATGTAGGATGAAATAGGAGACATCTGAGAAAACCTACTTGTAGCATGTACATTCTGCGTGAGACTGTCATTGCTGTAATGCCTATATATTAACGTATAGAAAGTTTTAAAAAATTAAAAACCGAATTATATAATAATACATTAGACATTTAAAAAACTAAATACATCGGTGTGCGTGCTTTTCAATTCCGAGCATATAATAGCATAATATAGAGATATAAAGTTGTAAAGTTATAAATATTTTCATTCTCTTCATGTTAGAAGTCTTCGCTGGCTGGATGCTGGACCTGTGTCCAGGTTGGTGCACATTCTGGCGTCATGCCTTAGGAATGTGCTGACTAGGGGGTACAGGGAGGGAAGGGGGAGTCCAAAGGTTAGTATTGTGCCATACTGTGAAACATGTAATGTGCTGAAACAGCGGGAAGGGGTAAAGCGAGGAGTAGAGGGGGGGGAATATGTGCTTATGAGAAAGATGTTGAAAGTTACCTACAGAGTTGTGCCATGTTGCGACACCAATATGATGTCACGTCTCAGGAATGTGATGACTCATGTGACGGGGGAGGGTGGGGGGAGTCCAAAGGTTAGTATTGCGCCATACTGCGACACATGTATGTGCTGACTCGGTGAGGAGGGGAAGGTGGTACAGGATGACATCATGGTATGGAGGGGAGGAGTGTCACGTGATGAGCACGTGATTAGCATGCATGTAGTGACTTGGGAAGAAAGGTGAAGGTCAAAAAAGGTTGGCGATAATGAGGGTAAGGGGGGTGTCTGCCAGTGACTTGAGTGTAAAGTATGGTGGGGTACTGGAAGCCCCATCTAGGCATATATTGTTGGTTATTTTAATTTAATCTAAAAAAAATATTTTCTGTATGACGTATGGGTGGGAGTGGTAGGAATGCGAATTAGAAAAATGTTCGGAAAACTCTGAAAAAACTCCTATGCTTTATTGGGTTTATTGTAAATCGTTCGGGAATAGCTAAGGGGTGTGTTGGGGGAGATCGCCTAGGTGTGATACAGTTCATTACTTAAATTAAATTTGTTAAAGAGATGTTTTATGTTATGAGGTGAAAGTGAGATTAGGTTGCAATGTAAATAAGAAACATTTTTCGGAAGACTCGGAGAAAACCCCTATACTTGTTTTATTGGATTTTATGGTAATAGTTCGGGGATTGCTAAGATAGGAGTCGGGTTTAGTTTATTAGCTAGGGAAGGGGAGGCGGAACCCATTTAGCGGTGGTAATGTAAGTTACTTACCTTATTTTGACTAGAAATACGTTTTTACATTATGAGGTATGAGTGGGGGCTGGTAAGAATGCGAATTAGAAAAAAAATTTCGGAAGCTTCGGAGGAAACCCCTTCAAGAAGGTTGCCTACATAAAACAATTGACGACAGGTATCGCGGACAAGATGAATGCCGGAAACAAGATGGCGGGGCATAAAATTTATTGATTTTTAAATTTTTGAATTTTTTAATATTTTGGAAATTTGGAAAATGTTGAAAGTGACGTCATCCAAGATGGCAGTGGTGACATCATCCAAGATGGTGGTGGTGATGTCATCAAATATGGCGGCCGGTGGCATAATCAAAGATGGCGGTCGGTGACATCATCAAAGATGGCGGCCGGTGACGTCATCAGTGGATCCTACGATCCTATCCCCCATCCCCTTGTCCCAGAACCCGCTAAATCTATCTACTCATTCAGAGCAACAGATTAGTAGTTTTAATTAAACGAAAAGTGTTACTGCAGAAATGAGAATTTCCGAAAATAGTGATAATGCCATTCCAAAAAGGTATTTTGATTTCCATGTTATCATTCATAGAAACACATAGCTACTTGCTTAAAAACTGAATTGCTGTAGTTTATTATGACAAATTGCATAAATTAGAAAATATGTTCTCTAGTTGTGGAATATTGGTTACACATGTGACAGTTCAACACCAACAGATTCCAAGTAATGACCGAGAATGCTTGTGTTAGGGAATTAAATACCAAAATTCGGTTCATCAGCTGTTATTACCGAATATGAAAAAAAAATCAACCATATATAACTAGTCAGATGTTTGTCAGTGTGGTTAAAAATGCCGAAATAGAGACATTGTGAGTGTAAACCGTGACATACACAATAGTGTAACATCTGTGGATGACAAGGGCTCTGCTGAAATTTCAATACAAGGTAAAGAAGTACCGAGATACAGCACGGGATATGTAGCTAAATTTTCCAACAAATGTTCTGTACGATTCTGTTTCATCAACTTCAAATGGTAGGGAAAAATTAAATTTTATATAGCTTAGTAATTTGTACTATTTTGCAATTATTTGAAAATATTCATTGTTGAAGCACTAAGCCCTGGTAGACTGGCTGTAATGTCAGAAAAAAATAAGTATTTTTGCAACTGCTGAGTGATTGTTTAACTTATGTTGCGGACAGACTTTAGTTAAAAAGAACGGAATCGTGAAAACACATTATTCAAATAATATTGCCTAAGTTTTCGTCCGTAGAATCTAAAGCGCTGCAAAAATTTGTGTTTACCAGGACATTCATCATCAGGCTTCGTCCTATCACGAATCTAAAATTGAAACTCTTGAAAGTGACAATTTAAACTTCATATGTATTGCTGAGAACTGAGGTAAGAAGATTTTTATTTTTTTGAAATTACGATTGCCTTGTCTTATTTTCAGCAACAGTACATAAGTAAAATCATTATTAAAGTAGGAACAGTACTGTATTTAAATGAAATTTGTATGCGATTTTTGCACGTGGAAAATTACACTCTATGTTTTTCACTGTCTGAAAATTTGCACAAAAAATATTTTGTTTATGATCAAAACAAATGTTACGGAATGCTTTTCAATGCAGTGTAATATAAATTAAATTGTGTGTTTTTAAGTGTGGCGTCTTGCATACATGCAGTTCTGTCTCAATGTTTATACGAAAAGTACAAAGTTAATGTTCAAAATAAACTATGTGTATGTATTCATAGTAAAGTGTTATATATACTGTGTTTTTCAGTGTAACGCCTTCCTCTAAAATCTGTGCCATTTATAATTTGTTATTTTACTGCGTGTCTTTCAGAAACATATCTTGAGCTACCTCAAATTTCGTTTGGAATAAAATAGTTAATAATCGAAACAAATTTTACTCAAGCATGATAATTATGCTTGTACTTGCACCACTGTACGTTTTAGCAGTGTCCGAACTTACCAATTTGTAATTCAGGTTAGCGGGAATTTCAAGTAGATATAGGTTTTTGAACTACTCTTAGCAACACAGCTTGTGTTCAGTTTAGGAACTACACTACTATTTAATTTCTCAGTAAACGAAAAATTATAGAAACATAAATGTGTTTTGAAAAGTAATAAATGATTTAATTTTTGCTTTTCATTACGGATTACGTAAAAGTGATATATGATATACTTTTACGAAATACATTACACATACATAAATTTCTTCCTGGTAAACTAATATCATTATTAAGGAACAAACAGGATGCCACGCTCCTGCTTTGTTGTTTTGTCTGATTAACTGTTGTTAATATTTTTAAAACGTTCTTTAAAAATATCGTAAAAAAAATTACTTTAGCAGTAAAATATGTTGTAAATAAAGTGAATGTAAATAATAGAGACCTTAGAGGAAAGCGTTACACCAAACAACTCACATTCTCAGTGGCCTGCCAACACGTCTGGCAGGCACATGGTGTAACATAGCATTTGCTATGTTAAAGGCTTTAGTAAATTTTCATTGTGTTTGTTGATATGCTTGCATCCAAGGCATACAGCGGTGATGTTTTTGGCTTAAAGTATTCATGTTATAAATTATTTTTGTTTATTTAGTATAATCTATGTATTAAATGAGTGTTTGTTCTTTGCACTTTGCACCAGAGCTTCCATGACCTGCCTTGAATTTTGTGATATTTTATAATTTTGTACATAGATCATGGACGTGACCAGAGATAGTATCGATTTACAGTGAGGTTGTCTGTTAGGA
>PNEQ01071935.1:0-17392 GCA_003012365.1 Medauroidea extradentata
AAGGAAAAGAAAATAGTTATGATTTGTATGAATTAAATTAGGACAGAAGACTCATTAAAATAAATGAAACAAAAGCTATTTCAGTTCCGAAACTTTATTAAGTAGGTACCAAACACATACTTGCTACATATATATTATGAATTCCTTATGTTACATTGATTTTCATTACATGTCCGAGGCCCTTGAACAGCCTTAATGTCACAGTATTTCTTAGTAAATTTCACGAAGCGTAAATTGTGTTTGAAAGAGTTTTCTGTAAAGTGCATTAACTGTGAAGTAGTCAAATATTAACTCCCTACCGATACTCAGTGGCTTCAGACTGTATAGTCAGAACTCTTAAGGGTACTGTCCTTCACATAACTCTGGCGGCTGCAAGGACAGGGTTTTACATGTTAAATTATATTTGGTGGGGGTCTGTCACCTTTTGTGATATCGCTTCCGGACAAGAACAATTTTATGTACCGAGAAAAGGAAAATATTCCTAAATAAATAAAATCGCTGGAAAAAAAATTGTGAATATCTGTTTTCGGGTGTTTTCAGTGCGTAAAAATGTTTTTTTTTTTTGCTCACAATTTTCAGGGCACTGAAAATAAAAAAGCCTAAAAGATCCTTTAGCAATGTGTAGCGATGAATTAAGAGGCAGTGGTAGCGTAAATGCAGCTTCAACAGGTACTGAGTCACATAGAATATAATTTAACATGTAAAACCACAAGCTTGCTGCAGCACGGGCTAGATGCCGCGTCTGACGTACGAAAACACGCTGGCGATAAGAGCTAGACTGGATCGTGGATCAACAACCGTGTCGCCTTTGTGCGCAGGAAAACGACGTGCAGTGTTTAGGTCATTGGTTTTTTACTATGCGACCGGCAACCCTATTACCGTATTTTATTTATGAGAAGTGCATAGTAAAGCCCAGTGCGTGCTTATCTATTTTCGTTTTATGATTCCAGTTGGTATTTTTTACGAGATAGCAGTCTGAAAAATACGATTTTAGCAATTTTGAGGTGCCCCAAAACCATGTCTCTAAGCATGGTATTTAAGGCCGTGATCTTTCATTTATTTCAAACAATTGCAAATAACTCGAAAATTTTTTAACCAAATGCTTTGAAAAAATTTGTGACTGTGTACAGTCATACAATACACAACTGCCAGAGCGTTTTTTAAAATGTACCATTTGCTAGCAAAAAAAGTTTTGCTTCATCTTGGCTTATGTTAACAACAAAATTTGGGGCAAATATCTAAAAATCTTTTTGGTGCATTGAAACAGAAAATTTCAGATACAGCCGACGATATATACGTGTTAAAACTGCCAGAATGTATTTTTTTGTATGTAGTGTTGAAATAAAATTCGAAACCATTGCAAAACTTAGGTACGAGCCTTAAAAAACAAAAATAGAGAAGCATTATTTTTAATGTGTTTTCTTTTCGTAAATAGAGATATCGAACACACGTTCAGTACTATCATTTTAAAATCCTAACACGCTGCAACAGTGTTCATGAGCCAGCTGTATAGGCCTCTTAAGAGCGTAGTCTACAGCAATTTTCATAGTCATATTTTTCTTTTATAGCTGTACCATATAATTTTTCTTATTTTATACAAACATGTGACTAAATCTTGTTCCTATGAAATTATCGTATCTCTCATAGTTTTTGCTAAAACCAACTGATATACTAAAGTGAAAAAAATTCACAGTGTATAACAATGTTGTAGGCTACAACTTGACGTACATAAAAATATATCAAGAAGAAATGTTGAAATTTTTAAATATTCATGTAATATAAAAGTGGCCGGCGAGGAAAAATTATGTTAAAGATGTTTAACGTGAATCCAAGGTAACCTCATACATTCAACGTGTGGTCGGCTAGCGAAACTCAGTAGGTACCTCGGCACACTATTTGCGTGCCTGTGACTTGAGCATACCCTACCCCTGGAAATCAAAGACTGAGAATTCAGAATGTATGTCATTTAATTTCAAATTAGATAATGTTGATGACGTCCGCGT
Source organism: Medauroidea extradentata (assembly GCA_003012365.1). NCBI lineage: Eukaryota > Metazoa > Arthropoda > Insecta > Phasmatodea > Phasmatidae > Medauroidea > Medauroidea extradentata. The sequence continues at coordinate 2,004 of PNEQ01071935.1, forward strand.
GAGGATAAGAATATTTTATATGATTTCCAAGCGTTGAATACCAGGATTACTTAGAATGGAAAATAAGCGACTTAAAATTTAGGTCAGTGTCTCGAAAGTGTGTAATGGATAAAATGATGCGTCGTGACCATACTTACACTAACTAGCGAACAGGATAAGGTACCAGACTTCTTCCCCAAACTAGGTGCGTTTTCTGGCAGACATTTAAATAGGTGACTTACAAGATGGATAGGAAATGGCGGCTGAGTTTGTAACGGAGTGTAAAGTGCGGCTAAAAGACTGAGCTCACCGGACTTCTGCTTCTTTGGCGCAGTACCCTGGGATGAAATCCACTTTTCCCGAGTCAGTGGATAGCCGACGTCCGTCCTTGCGAATGAGGTCTACAGGTAAGAGATCTCGTTGAGCTCCGGCCCCTGGGTTCCTGACAGCAAATTCAGGCTCGGAAATTGGCCTAACATACTCTACAGCTCCGGCGATGTCGTGAAAATCCCCAATCGATCTCGGATAAGCCTCTTCCTACCGGCGACCATTCGCGTAGGTGGGCAGTAGAAATTGCGACTTCTAGAAGTTCCGAAATCCGACAAAATTCCGAATTTATGCTTTTTCCTACCCAAGCATCTGACCAAACTACCGGAGATTCAGTTCCAGGGCATTTTTAGCTGAAATATTCTCTTCTGTCGTTCTCAACCCAATGTCTTCGTAGCTCCATAAAATACGTGATGTCATGGTCGACGTCCAAACGTATTCTCCCCTTTTCTTTCAATAAAATTTTCTTCCTTCGCCCAAAAACGTTCCAAACAAAAACTTCCGTTTTATTTTTCACGCAGTTGTCTCGCCTCCGTCTCGCTATTCCTCGTAGCACACCTAGCTCTGGGATCGATTCTGGCCCTTAACCTGGTCACGATTATGATCAAATCATAAAAAGCTACGTGAAGTATTGATAAACCTTGGAAACCATATTTCCTCGGACAGCAAAATATTATAAAAACAGTGCACAATGTTTATAAAACTTCGTGGCTCGGTATGTCTATAGCCAAAGATAAATACAAATATATATGTGAACTGGCCTGCAAACAACCACTAAATGATTTAATACGATATCTGTAGTATAGGCCGAATCCTATGTTACATTCATTTCAAAATTCATCATTTTTATTTAAATATAATAACATTTATTTCTTTTTGATTTTATATATGTCAAGTTGTAGCCAACAACATTGTTATACACTGTGAATTATTTCAGTTTGGTATGTCAGTTGATTTTAGTGGCGTACATAAAACAGTAAAATGCAAATTTTGACATTTACGAGTCATTACGTAAAAACTATGATAGATACAAACATTTGTCGATAGCATGATTTAGTGACAATATGTGTCTGAAACAAGGAAAAAATCTGGTAACAATATGAAAATAAAAATTTGACAATGAAAAATGCTATAGCCGCGCCCTTAAGGGTGCCGCCTACCCGCACGGGAGAGGCTCAAAAGCGACGGAGCAATATCGTCGACCTTGAAGCGCGCATGTAATGCAGTGTCGCCTCAACGAGCCCAGCACTGAACTAGCGTGCAAGGTTCCCACCGAACTGTTTATACTAAGGAACACTAAGCTGTGACCATATAATTTTATTTAGTGGAAAGTCTGCAACTAAGTTTAGTGCAGGTCGCCATCTGAGTTTTACATACATTCGGATAGTACATTTTGAAGTACGGAAGTCCAAAAAGGCCGTTTTTAGCTGTGTTGGAGAGCTTAGAAACAGCGCTTTTAATGAGCGTGGCATCTTAACAATGAGGTTCTGACCTTGTCTGAAGTTTTTTTTTCGTACGTTGGGACAGAGGGCACACGTGGAATATTTTCGTAGAAAAACCCTGTTTACAAACACACTGCAACGCATTTGAAGCGTGGGGTAGGCGGCCGCCTTAAGTAGCAAATCTTTATTTAACCGTGCCAAGCGCATCACTGATACTACAGACTCCCCCTCATTATCTTTACACGTTGCACAACATGTAGACTAAACGTTCTCGAAGTTTCTGGAATAAAAATAGCACTAGTTCCAAAATTAAAATTATGTAAGTACGAAATCTTTCTGACGTATATCCATGAGTTTAAACTAATATAACAAGGAGGCGTGAACAGGTGGGAATTCAGCATTCTTTAAAATTGTAGCGTTGTAGTGTTCTTGAACTGCTGCAAATTTTGGTAAAAAATTTTAAACTACCAACTTCCGGCCCTACATATGTGGTCAACCACGATAACAATATTTTTCTTCTCTCTGCTACTAGCCGCAACTGATAATCCGAACGGAAACTGTACCTAATTATTCTTCAATACGTTTCCGCGCCACTTATGAATACAAAATTTGTTTAAGTATGTACTTCCGCTAGTAACTAATTAAAAAAAAAAACCGTTGTATGGAATGAATACCGTAACTTACCTAGAAGTAAAAATGCGTTGTGTATTCTGATAGGACCACATATAAATTGTATTTGTTTGCTACTAAAAATTATTTCATAGCTTAGGCAAGTAACACGTTTACTCGAGTTGAGTTGTGGAAAAAAAGTACACACACACACACATATATGCCGCAAAAGCTTAGCTCCCCAGGAGTCAAAGAGAGGGAGAGATGGAGCTGTAGCTGAATGCATGGCCGGGAGGAATTGGGATTACCTCGAGAAAACCTTGTTTTCGACATGATAACGTCGGATGTCTCCCTGCACGAAATGGAACGCGGGTCGCCTGGAAGGGATATATACTAGCCCTACAACCATCGTCAACTGTAAATATTTGAGTAAAGTATGGAACTAATTTCGTTAAATCAAAGTAGGTGATGTTTAACTGGTGCGTTGATCTCTTAATTTTTTGTTGGTCGTGTGTGTTCGGGTAGATGAAGGCCAGTGAATTACAGCCTTTCGCCAAATGACGCAAAATTTGCACGTCTCTGCATATCACTAGAGATGTGCAAATGCCGCGTTATTTTCTGACAGAAGAATAGACTGCAAGATGTTAAATGATTTGCTAGACGTCTCTCATTGGCCGACTATAGCGTGACTTGCTGCAGAGATCGCTTCTAGCCAATAGTTAAAAGTCATAAAATAGAGCAATACTAGAGATGATGGTATACCGCGAAAATTTGTTGTGACAACATACCTTTGAAACCGCTGTAGTTTCTTCGAACATGTATGGTTGGCCGATGTACGTCTGACGCAACGTAGTTGGCTGCAGACAAATAACAGGCATCAAATATTACAATAGCGAGGTTATTATTAGCTCAGACAAATAGGGCAACAGCTTCACGTACAAGCGAAAGCCAGTAATATTCTTTTAAACTGAACGTGCGTTGAAATCCAGCAAACAGTCAAGATTTCCCGCGATAACCATAATCTCTAAGTGACACAAATCCTGTAGAGGTTTTACACACGTAGCAGTCATCACTTAAAGGCTCATGCACAATGAACATATTGTACTCGGGCACATACAAGGCATTGGAGTCTAGCTTACGACCAAACAATAACGCGAATTTTGCATGCCTCTACGTATCACTTGCAATTTGTCGGGTTCAACGACCGGCCGGCTAGATTCCACAGACCTGTGTACTTTCTTTCTTAACGTGTCTTGTTCATTGGGTGTTGCTCACGTGCTCGACCAATTGTACATCTGACAAGGTATTGTGTGGCGATTTTCTTACAGCTCTGCTATTGGTTTAGAGTCTCAATGCCAGATTAAACCAACACTGCCCCAATCGCAAAAATTACTCATTCACTACAAATTATTTCTGTAAAAATTACAATACATTTCTGTCTACTTTAACAAATCTTTGTAAAATAACAGTTATTTTATTTGTTTGTAAAATTACAAAGATTTTCATTGTAAAACAATGTAGGAAAATTATGCAGTTGACCAAAATCATGGGTTTGTGGGAAATTGCGCCGCCATACAAAGACACTTATTCTGGTATGCATTAAACTTGAATAAAGGGATTATTTGAACAAATACAATGAAATATATTGTAACGAGACAGTGCTCTCAGAATTGCCGCTCATGCACATGGTGAACAGAAAAAAAGGACCAATTTTCAAAACAGTGGTAGTGTCTGAGACTCTATCTGTAACGTCACATACGGTACATCTGCAGGTCTTAAGAAGGTGACAGTTTGATCAGCTAAACATGAGCAATGGCTTATGTCCAATTATAATAATTATATGCTACTAAATTTAAAAAAAGGTAAATGCATTAAACTGCACATTGAAAATATACAAAGAAACACGAAATAGTAAGATGTAATTTAAGGCAAGAGGGTGGGAGGTCACCACACGAGAAGATACAGATTCGAAATGTGGTGTGTCAGCAGTATTTTTTTAAAATAAATTACATTTACAATTATTTGTTTAAGAGTTATGAAAGTTCATGCTCGTGACCGGAATAAAGTAAATATTTCAATGTTTTTCTTTATTTCAAGTACAAATACAATCAAATATATTGTAACGAGACAGTGCTCTCGGTGACGTGGGGCTGAGCGACGTGATGAACGATGCCGCCTCCCTCTTCCGCGCTAGCTACCTTCAGTTCCGACGAGGAGACGGCGGGCCAAGGCGTACATTGAGACGCAGACGACGCAGGGAAGGACAGCACAGTTTCGGTGTCCAATGTATGTCAATGCAGCAGCGTACACTGAGAGGTAGGACAGGGCAGCACAGATCTGCTCCTGCTTCCACCTGCGACGCGCAGTGTCCGTGACAGTTTGTTGCGCACGTGCGACGCGGCATGCCGCTGGTTGTGCACAATAGGTGAACTAATTATTGGAACAGTGAGATCCGACGGAATTTTATGTGCTATGTACCGTTACAATTACATGAAAACTAAGCTCAAGAGCATTGTCTACAGCAATCTACATTGTCATATTTTATTTTTTATTAAATTTTATTGGATTGTGGACATATGCCATTGCTTATGTTTAGCTGATCAAACCTGTGTTGAATGACGAAGTACGAAAACGAACAAGGAAAAAAAAAACAAATATAAAACTTACACAAAAATATAAAAAAAAGCAAGTCTGTATTTTGTGTATAATAATTGTGTCTTGTTGTTGTGTCGATATTCGACTGAATTCCGTTTCTAGAATTCTTTGTTGTCTAATATAACTTTTATTTAAAAAAATTTTTGACAGAATTCCTCTGGGATTGCTTTTTTAAGTTTAACAAAAATTTAAACCTTTACTATCCCATTAGCTTCTCGACTTTTTAAATATTTTCGTTACCTATGTTCTACGTCACGATTTTAGTATGTAATTTTATCCATATTGTTCTGGCTTGTCCCTATGAAATATTAAAATGAACCCCACTTGCTGTTATAATTATTTAAATGCCTAATATAGTGTTGCGATATTACACTATCAACACAACAACCAGACAAAAAAGACAGACACAAATGTAGAACCAGATTCCCAATATGAAACAAGATGGAAATAGACGAAAAACAGTGAACAGTGGACAACAAATACAAGACAAGACAATAGACAACACAACACAAGTTAAAACCAGCGAAAAACTGCAACGTTTCTTGTTCGTTTTCGTCATTTAACACAGGTTTGATCAGTGACAGTACTGTGTCCTGATGAGAATCCGAAAATACTAACTGTCCTTATTCAATTCAACGTCGAATAAACTTGCAGGAACCTACAATGTTCAACTAATTCAGTTATACTAAGGTAGTCTTCGGGCTAGAGAAGTGTTATTGAGCCCTTTTAGACAGAATGGTCAATTATTATTCGTAGCAAAATTTCCTCCAAATTCTAATGATGACAATTTCTTGTTAACATTGGCATCGGCCAATTGCTTGCAGAAAATACGAAGGGAAGATTTTTTTCGTATTTAAGATCTGGCACACAAATAATCCTCCTAAACATTTCCCGCGAGCAGCAAGAATTCACTCGCCGGGTTGACTCTAAGTTAGAGGAATTTGGTACGGGCAAGGATCTGTGGCAAAGCGTGGTCGCATTTCAACATAAGCGGTAAGAGAGCCGACAATAGGAAGTATTGGAAAAATTGGATGTCAATATTTCAGAGGAACAAGCCACGTGTCTAGAAGAACAAAATCTATTATTTGAACATAGGTCAGAGATACGCCATTTCCGCATTTAAATATCACTGTACACAATTTAAAGTTAGAGCTACTATTATTTCGCATATTCGTTCTAGGTCAGGTTGAACTTCAAGGACGTATACTACACTGTCACTTATGTGATTGGATGACAGCTGGTTTGACGACTGCAAGTCAGTTCTAAATAAGTAAATTCGTGGGGACATCATGTGTTACCCGCACTTCTGCGGTTATAAGCCAATGGATAGTTGACTGTGGCCGGTGTGTGTGTAAGACTAAGAAGTCTGAGTTGCTGTTACATGAATCCGGGAAATACTTGTACCTCTATGTATATGATAAGGAAATGTCGCGTATTCAGTGACTTGCATGTTAGAATCAACTATACTATTCATACTCAAGCCCCGACCATTAGTCAGCTACTTGCTACTCAGTGGAACAGCGGACAATGAACGAATAGACGGGGCTTGAGTATGCACAGGACAATGGATTCTAACGTGCGGGTCATTGAAATCGCGAATTTTTCCTGTCCCTATGTATGGGTGGTTAATGTGTGTTCTCGACTTGGAGAAATACGCGAGCGAATAGTGCATCACCTTGTTTGAAGTATTGGAGCGGTGCCACACTCTAGAATCCGAAGATAGTAACCACGAACACACTATCAGGGGTGTTGACGTTGCTCCGGGGCTCGTGAGTATTGGTGGGTACTACACCAGGACGGGTTCCTCGGCCTCTGGTGCTAGCTTTACGTTTCCGTGATCCCTCAGCACAAAAACCTCTCACACCCAAGTCAACCTGCAGCCTCCTCGTGGCGCCACTGAATCTTAGAACTGATGCAGGCTCTGGTGTGCAGGCCCCATGCATCTCGACGCCTCAGAGTTGGGAAAGGGGTATCTGCCTTGATGAATTCTCCGACAGATGGAAACAAGGAGAAACCACTAGGTGGGGCGTTAGACTACCTAGCACTCAGGCTGTTGGGGCCCAAAAGCCCTGTTCTCCACGTGGGAGACCTTGGGTAATGGTAATGGACGAACCTGATACGGTCTGGCGAAACAAAACGTACGAACGAGCTGTGCGGCTGTAATGGTGGACACCCCTCCCCCTCCCCCGGTGGGTGCTCCATCGAAAGGACTGCCCTGTGTGTTCTTTTAGTACCCAAACGGTCAGGCTGGAAAACCCACAAATGTCATGAAAATTAGGTAGTACTGTGGGCGACCAAATAGCCCCATGATGAGGTTTTCTCTCATGTCTGGTCTGGGTTGGTCTCGTAGTAGTGGTGGTTGCCCGAATGCTGGGCAGATCTGGAGAGGACCCTTCGTCTGAGAAAGGTCGATGAGTAGGCTGCAAAAGTGCCCGGTAGCAGACCTGGAGAGTCTGTTAGGGGTTATGTAGGCCCCGACTCAAACCAAGAGGAGGCTGAGCTGACGTTCTCAGTCGGGGGACCGAATTGTGGGCGAGATCCTGGAATGGATGGCCGTAGGCTCTCTCGCTAGCCACTGTTATCCTTTGGAAGGTGGATGGAGGCGCAGTTTAGTGTTCGTCTAGAATTTGGCGGTTCCAACTAGCTGTTAGCTTAAGTCCATTGCATGGTAGAGTGTGATCTCTCTCCTAGCCCATGGGGGCCGGGCGCCGGGATGGCCTTGAGCTAAGAGGCACCGTTAACAAAGAAAGCAACTAGTAATTATGAGTAAATCGGTATGTCCCTATGTATGTGAGGTGTCGGAGCGGTACCATGCTCTAATATCCGCAGGAAGTAATCCCAGCCTACCTTTCAGGGAAGCTGATGAGGCTCTGGGGCTCGTGAATGCAGGTGGGCATTAAGTTGGGATATATTCCTCAGCCACTGATGCTAGCCTTGGCTTCCGTGATCCCTCAGCCTGATACCTCTCATTTCCAAGTCAACCTGCAGCCTCCTCGTGGCGCCACCGGATCTTAGAACTAATGCAGGCAATGGCGCATGGACCCTATGCATCCTGGCCTCCCTGAGGCCGGGAAAGGGGTATCTGCCTTGACAGAGTCTCCGACAGATGTTACCAAAACGACTCTACTAGGCGGGATGTTAGACTACCTAGCGCTCATGCTTAGAGGCCCAAAAATATAATTTCAATGTGAAGAAATTAAGATGATAGTGATGGTTTGACGACTGGCATCTGGCTGGAGTTTAACGATGGCCGGTCAGGTCACAGAATTGTAGAGTGGAAAAATTGGTAGTTCTACGGACAACTGGGTTGGCCCCATGGACTGGTTTTCCTCCATGACCAGTCATGGGTCGGATTCGTAGTGGTGGTGGTTGTCCATATGCTGGGAAGACTCGGAGAGGTACTCTCCTATGAGATGAGTCGACTAGTTGGTAGCGAAAGTGCCCGGGAGTTGGCACGGTGAGTCTGTTAGGGGTGTGGGTAGTGTCTCGACTCAAACCAAGAGTAGACTGAGCAGGGGGTCTCAGTCGGGGAACAGCAATGTAGGTATGTTCTTCAGATGGCTGGTCTGAAGCTCTCATGGCTGCACCTGTTACCCCTTTGGTTGCTGTCCCAAGGCGAAATTTAGCATTTTGTCAAGGGGTTAGACAGTTCCAACTAACTGTTAGCTTGAGGATAATGCTTTAGCTGGGCGCATTCTGGCTCGAGAAAGGAAATTGTATATGTCCGTATGTATGTTTAATGTATGGCACGCGGACTGGTTCGTGTTACTGTGGAATGACTTTGCAGCTATTGTTGGTAACTACATACCAGAAGAGTCACATTTAACTATGCTGTACGTATTGTCCGGTCGTGAAGGAGTGTGTTCCTGCTTAGGTGAACCCTGGCAGTGCCAAATTCCTCCTGTTTGAGGTGTCGGAGCAGTACCATATTCTGGTATCCGAAGGAGGTTCCTGAGAGCCATCCCGATAAGGAAGTTGGCGTTGCTCAGGGGCTTGTGAGCTCGGTGGGTGTTATGATGAGATGGTTTCCCCTAATCTCTGGTACTAGCTAAATCTTCTGTGACATCTCTGCTTGATAATCTGTCACTTCCAAGTCAACCTGCAGTCTCTGTGTGGCACCACTGGTTCTGGAGCCAATGCAGGCTTTGGTGTGAGGGTCCTATGCATCTCTTTCCCAATAGATTGGGAAAGGAGTATCTACCCTAATGGATTTACCATCAGATGGCACCAAGGCGAATCTACGAGGTGGGGAGTTAGACTACCTGCTTTTTGAGCCCAAAAGTCTGAATATTTACTGTGAAGAAATTCAGATACTGGAATGGCCATCCAGAGCGCGATTGAAAGTGCTTATCCGACTCAGGTAAGAGTCTGGGCGGAAAACCCATCACTGCTATGAAAATTAGGTAGTAGCCCACAACCGGAGACCAGATAAGCCCACAGCAAGGTTCACTCAGTGACTGGTCTGGGTTGGACTCTTAATGGTAATGGTTGCTCACATGCTGGGCAGACTCGGGGCGGACCTCTCCTTCGTGACGAGTCCACGAGTCGGCTGTGTAAGTGCCCGGGAGCAGGCCTGGAAAGTCTGTGAGAGGTGTGGATAGCATCTCGACTCAAACCAAGGGGCAGTTGAGTGGAGGGCCTCAGGAGGAGGAGTATGACGGATGACGAGTTCCTGGAGTGGGTTCTCTCCAGGTTGTTCTTGTCAGCCAGTCCCCCCTTGTTGGGAGTTGTATTAAGGCACATTATAGTGCTCTGCTTGGGGGTAAAGCGGTCCCAACTTCATGTTAGTCTGGTCCAATATGTCTGGAGGGAGTGTGATCTCGCTGGCAGGAGTACCCTACAATACTCTTGTCGGTGTGAAGGCCTGTAGACCGATGTACCATTAGGGCCTAGATGTGGCGGCTGGCCTATCCTAAAACAGCTGGCGGATTGAATAACATGTAGGTATTGTCCGATGTTCTATTGTACAGCAACATGAACAAGCCCGCGCGCTATACATTTTTAGTCATCAGATCTGTAGCAGGCGTACAGTAATGGCTCATTATTGGGCCTATGTTCATGTAATATTATTTGTTCCACTAGATAAGTGGATTATTTTCTCAAATTATTGATATGCAATGTTATAACTTCCTGTACACATTGAGCATGTAGTATCTTGCCTATAGCATACGAAAAAAAAAAATAATATGTAGAGGTCTGGCAATTTCGTGAGTTCATTTGTGACGACGTTAGATTCCAATCGCCTACACGTGTTATTACTTTCGCGATTGGGTCACAGTTTCCTTGAGGACTGTGAAACAATAGCTGACCTGCTTGAAAACACTCACTACCACACTACCTTGTCACATGTACAACTAGCCACTCACTGGAGTAGCAGTCCGTGTACAATGTACAACTAGCTAAAGACATAGTGTGCACAGGACTGTGGAATCTATACGGCAGGTTTTTGAACCCGCATAATTTTCGGGTCTATAATGACAGGGTATTTTGCTGTGAATGCGGTCGTGGTATAAGATATTCTGTTCCTCTAATATTGCATGTTACCGACTGGACATAAGAGAACCAGCACCTACCAGTCTAATGATTCTATAGACAACTCAGTGTTGTTTGTAGTTACTGTTAAGTTCAGCTGCCACTTGAACACATCTACGCTTGGCCAGTGTATAAACTATACAAATACACCATATCGATAAGGACGTTTAGGGACGTGTATGAGATGGATAATACATTCAACGTGCTAAGAACTGAACTGGTATGTAGGATTTCCGCTGTCAGCTCAACGGTTTTTTGAAAGTTCTGAGGGCACATACATTTAGTGTGTTTTTAGATTTTCGATGAATTTCCACTCAACATTTAACCTAGTCATATTTTTTCAAAATATACGCAGTAAATTTTGTCTTGCATTATGACTGACAGCACAAAATTTAAGTAGAAAGTGCCCTCAGAAGTGTAAAAATTTACTAAAAAATATACGAAACAGAGTGTATTTATATTGTATCGTAAAACCAAATGTAAATGCATACTGCATTGTGGTACCTACTTTTAATGTTCTTTAGTTGACATTGATGATGAAATTGCCCGTTTGGTAATTTACCATTAATTACTGAACTTAGATGTTGGAATCCTTTTTGAGTATTTACGAATTACTACATTTGCGTTATCCAAGTATTTTACTGACAGTCAAATGAATTTAACTAAAGTACATATTTTGAGAGGGTCAACGAAATCATACGTGCATAGTTTCGTATTTCCTCCAGGTAACATAATAATATTTGGTTAGTTCAAGTACACGGTACACGTTCACCTCCTCTTCTTCCCGCGTAGTGGGCCAGTCAAAAGTACCGATCCCCAGCATCGTTGTCGTTCGAGGAGTGACAGTGCAGGGCCCTTCAATATACCATCTGTATCTTACTCAATGACTTTGCCTCGGAGCTGTCACTGTAAATACCACTGCTCGTCCGTCCAGCCATTCAAGGAGGCAACGACCTCGAACTGGTGATGCATTCCTACGGAGTCTGATCTTCGTAGGGTCGATCTTACGAAGACAATTTCAATACGTCAATATTCAGCCAAAATTATATAATTTAAAATTAAATATATTATGCTACATAGGCTGAAACAATTGTCAACATATCTATATGACCGTTTTACTATATCTGCAGCTTTTTAAGATTTCAAGCGATTATATTATTCGCATAAAAACAGCGCTCGAGTGGACGTATTTTGCGCGTTGGAGACCTAGAAGTGCAGACAGTTAAGGCGACATAGCACGCGCATCATGCCTCACCCTACAGGGGTGGCCAATCTTTTCAAAGCTATGACCCAAAAGTCGAACCAAATCACGTCGCGGGCCAGATAAAAAAAAAACTTTCACGTCGACTACTTTTTATGAGCTGAATACTAACGTACTGGTTTTACTGTAGTAAAACAGAGAATCGTCTCCACATTATTTATATAAGGAGCGTTGCCAAATATGAAGTCATTACTTCAATATTTTTGCTGTCAGTGTAAGTAACATTGAAATATTATGCAAATGCTTCAGCTTATGGCGGGCTGTTTGAAATTCAGTGGCGGGCCAGCGGGCATAGGGTTGGCCTTCCCTGCTCCAGACTCAAGTCACTGGACTGGCGTGCAATCTTCTCTCCGATAGCTAACTGCATGAGGCATTCCGTGGCAACCTTAACATTTTTAACTTAATATTATTGATAAGAGTCCATTTTAAAGGATTCTGCAGATAAATTTTCGCACCTTAAAAACCGCTAAAACACTTTCGCCAATTTTGGCTTGCTTTGAAGATTAGAGGACCTGAGCAATTTTTAGCTGACATCACATATGCACACATTAGGCAGTTTTCGAATAACCATATATCTATCGGCAATAACCGTGCACAGAGATCGGCGACCTAGGTAGGCTGACTGAGGCCCGATTAAGTATCACATTTTATGTGTGCGACACAAAATCTGCACTTGCGTTGCGTCTGGTTGCGCTTCATTGGAGTTAAATACTCACACTCGTGCAATAGAAGAACCATTTTACTTGTTCTGCACTTGCGCTATGCTGCGTCGGTGCAAATAGCAGGTAGTGGAATTTAGTCGGGGCCCTGGATATACTGCGTAAACTGGGGCGCTGTACCGACACACGACATGTGGTGCTGCGATTACGCAATACCAAGTTAGTGGTATCGTCTCGGCAAGATTTGTCCTCCTACCAACAAGCTGCCCAGTTATCTGATCGTTCACTGTGTTAACCTGCGATTCGAGCTAAGTAGTTATTTCAGGACAAAATTTGTAATGCGAATAGGACTGATAAAATACACTAGAGAGTTATATTACTTGTACCCTCAACTGTGTAGGTACCACACAGCTAGTACACATAGCGCTATTTCTTACAATGTTGTACTATAAACCGTGACCGGTATTGTTCTCAGTGTATTTGGTTGAAAGGAAGCGTTCTGTTAGATGGTATTCTGACAGCGAGGACATTTGTCTCTCCGATATCTGACAGTTTGTCAGTCAGGGTGATTAACTTATCTGACCATGCAGTCATACTTGAGTACTGGGCTAAAGTTAGGGTTTGTAAGCAGGTTTACAAATTTCTGTGTAATGCTTTGAGGCAAGCCAGTGTCGGCTGTACATTGCCTGAAGTACTACAGGCGCTCTTAAAAATAAGCTAAAAAAAAAAAAAACTCTCAAAGGCGTCGCCTACCACGCGCTTAAAACGCGTTGCAGTGTATTTGTAAGTACGTTTTTTTACGAAACTATTCCACATGTGCCCGTTGTGTCAATGTACGAAAATAAAATACACTTCAGTGACGGAAAGGTAGTTTCAACATATCACGGCAATTAGAATGATCATTTCGGAGCCCTTAAAAATAGCAAAAAACCGCCTTTTCAACGTGTTGTATCTGAAAAAATACTTACGAAATTCCTGTGAATCGTCTAGAAACATACAATGGATAGAGAAGGTGATTTATCGCGAGAATGTTTTCTGCCAGCGTATTCTGCAAATCTGTGTAGCGTCCTGCGTCATGTGTTATTGGCCGACAGTTGTGTGCCACGGTCTAGTTGTTTACAGACGAATGACAGACGTTCAGTGTAGTGCATCAGAGTTATCATTGGCCCAGTCAAATAGAGACTAGTCAGTAACGAAATAAAAGTGTCAGAAATGAATACATTTTACATTGAAGCCTAGCAAACAGTCAACTTTTCCCGTGGATAAGTTGCACATACTAATATTTCTTAGTAAAAGGTAGATTGAGGATAGATATATTTTCATAAGGATTTATTGAGAATGTAAACAAGGAAGAAGACTATTAGCATGGCTACACTCCGTTCATAAGGGGACCGTGTGTTAGTGTGGGCAGTCATGTTAAGATGTCTGAAAGAGGAAGAAAACAGTCCGATTATTAGTATCAAAGTGGTTAAACGTGATATAAAGTAATGCACTTGAAGTTGCAAATAGCCTGAGAATTAAAGACACTGGAAAATCGCGAAATTATTTAAAATCGTTGTCTCCAACAAACTCTAGTATATTTAGCCCACTAATGGATGATGTAACTTACGGGCGAATCACACACGTTCTGTGTTAAAGCTGTATAATTATATTATGCCTGTTGAATAGATGAACAGGTCTTCAAATAAACAATAGCTAGAGATGATGGTATATCGCGAAAATGTTTTGTGCCAACATACCATTGAAAATACTGAAGTTTCTTGGAACGTATATGCTTCGGTAATATACTTCTAACACAACGTAGCTGTCTGCAGACCAATAACAGGCATAAAATATTATAATACCGGGATTCTTATAGGTTCAGTCAAATAGGGTAACAGCTCCAAGTACAAGCTAAAGCCAATAATCTTCTAGTAAGCTGAACGTGTGTTGAAATCCAGCAAACAGTCAAGTTTTCCCGTGATAAACCATCATATTTATAACAATAGCTAGAGACATGCAAAATTCGCGTTATTTTCTGACAGCTGACTACACTCCAAGTGACTATAGGCTCGTTCGACGTCTCCCGCTGGCCGATATTGTCGTGACTTGCCACGGAGAATGCTTACACGGTAGAGAGGCCAATCTCTGTTAAAGGCTCGGTGTCAGTCGCCACAATGCATTTTATTATGTTTGACTTTTTTAGAATTCTGATAAGAAAATGGTTAAGTATGCGATAATACCTCTAATTCTATTAACATTATGCCACAGTGAAGACATTGCGATTCAACTGTTAACGTATAATTACGCCGCAACCTGTGTGGCAAATTATTTTATGTTCATAATTTGCCCGACATAGTGCGACCTTATTACACAATACTAGCTCAATTTCCAAGCTTGTATTGTAGTGCAAAGTAGATAGAATTTGCGGTATAGTCACCGATTTAACATTTTTCTTCTCAGGATTCCATAATAATAATAATAATAATAATAATAATAATAATACAATTCAATATGGCAACTGAAACCGAGCCTTAAAACACATAAAAGTTCGTGGCCAATTGAATATTATGTACAGGAAAGTGAACTTTAGACTGCTACCAAATGATATACGAATTTTGTATTTCTTTAACGATAGCAGATTACGATACAAAACCTTCAGTGTTATACACAGCATGTTGGAGCCTAGCCAGCAAGCAGTCGACACTTCCCACGGCGCTCCAGTGTCTGTGAAGACATGCAATGTAAGTGAACTAGTTGACAGTAAAACTTACCGTGTTTGTGAAGTCATGTACTAATTGGACAGAAGAACAGAAAGCGGAGTAAACACGTGGACAGGAAAGTGAATAGTTAGTAAAAGAATGGACAGTGTCGAGAACAAAATAGAAGATACAATTAGTTTACTGAAGAAATCATGGCAAGGTGTACTCCAGGAATGTGGACGCT
>PNEQ01071935.1:17492-39372 GCA_003012365.1 Medauroidea extradentata
CACTTGTTAAATAATTTGTTGGCATGCTAGAATTCCGACGTTCCTAGGTTCGTATTAATTTTGAGAGTCGCGGTAATCACTTCCGACAAAGGTGACCCGGGTTCGATTCCCGGCGGGGCCAGTCCTCGGATTTTCGCACGTGGGAATCGTGCCGGACGATGCCGCTGGTTGGCGGGTTTTCTCGGGGATCTCCCGTTTATTACAGCGCTGCTCCACCCCGCATCATGTCACCTATCACCAGCGCTAAAAGACCTAGGGATTAAACGCTGACCAAAATCTCTTTATTTTATTTGGTATTAATTTTTGTAACTGGCGTACGAAGGGACACGGTATTTCGCCAAAATGTTGTATTATCAGTTGTGTTTCAAAACATCTTATCATGTGACAACACGTATGCTTTGCTGGCTTATCTGGTACAACAGTAAACAACTATTATTTGTAACACACTGTTTCTTAACATCTTTTTAACATAAAATTGTAAGTATAAGTACCGAAATGAAAGTGGTACAAATTGTTTTCATTAAATTGGTAATTGTTTACGTATATTCCATGACTGTTTATGTGTTACAGATACGAATTGCTGCACTTACTTTTTTCTATATATGTGTATATGTAGTTTGAATATAAAAAAAATATAAATGCAAAAACATAACTATTGCTATTGAGATACCTTTAATCTAAATTTATTATGTAGACTTCGTCAACATATAGTACGGAATAATATGTTAAGTATTTTGAATCACATCTTTAAACCTACAACACATTCATCATAAATTAGCGTACGCTATTAACCTATTCGTCGGACCTGTAACAGTTTTTTTATAAAAATGAGTGACGTAAAACGTACAACCACAGAACAAAGCTCTACGACTGCGGGTGTCGCTACGCTATGGTATCTAACTTTTTTTTCTATGTTGATGACTAAACTTTTGCAAGATATAACTCAGTTTTTTGTTTCATTTTGTTTTATTTATTTACTGTAGTGCACTCGGCTGGGTTTTAAATTCAGGACATGAATCTTGTTAAAAAAAAAGTATATATAATAATAAATTACAGACAAAAAATCAGGTATATTTCTAATATATAATAACTAGGGATCCAGAAATTTCGCGATTTATTTAGCACAGACATTATATTTTGAACTCCTGTGCATGTGAGTCACTTCCGTGATTGGCTCACTGTTTATGATACTCGTACTTTAGGACTCGGAATCAATAACAGATGAGCATGAAAACACTCATTTGCTCCACACAAAGAAAAATGTTTGCTACAGTTAGCCATACATAAGTTTATGTATAGCAAAATAAAAATATATTTTATGTTATAACATTTTTGTTGCCTGGATAATCGATGAAAAGCGTAACAAGTTGGTTTTGTAGGTCTAACAAAGTTCACGTTTAACGGGACTTAACCCTCCTGTTGAAGTAACAAAATCAGCCAGGCAACCATATATTTGGTTGATTCAACGTTTACACGTTTGTTTCGTCATATAAGAACATGTATACGGTTGAGATTTTTAGGTGTTTGTTGCAATAGGAGTTTACTATCAGAATTTATTGGTTTGTGGACATACGCCATTGCTCATGTTTTGCTGACCAAACCTGTGTCGAATGACAACGTACAAAAAAGAACAAGAAAAAACAAATATAAAACACACACAAAAATATAAAAAAATAGCAATCCCAGAGGAATACTGTCACATTCGCATCTTGGTGTTCCAACAAGCTGTGTCTCAGCCCGAAGACGGGAATAGATCGTAATTCCCGAAACGTTGCAATTTTTCGTTGGTTTTAACTTGTGTTGTGTTATCTATTGTCTTCTTCACTGTTTTTTGTCAATTTACTTTTTTTTATTGGGAATATGGTTCTATATTTGTGCCAATCTTTTGTGCCTATCTTTTGTGCCTGGATATTGTGCTGATATTCAACTGAATTCTTTCTTTAGAATTTTTTGTTGTCTAATATAATAATTATTTAAAAAACTAACATAATTCCTCTGGGATTCTTTTTTTCTATGTTTTGTGGACGTTTTAGATTTGCATTATTCTCGTTTTTTTTTTTTTGTACTTTGTCATCCAACACAGGTTTGATCAGCAAAACTTGAGCAATGGCGTATGTCCACAAACCAATAAATTCTAATATATACTACGGTTGACTCAACCAAACGTTTTTTTTCTCTGTGCATACGCTACACCCACACTATCGTGTAACATGCACAACTATCCACTAACTGATGCAGCAGACAATGAACAAGTAGCCGAGGACAGAGCGTACACAGGTAACATTGGAGCAGTTTCCTGTTCTCTGTACAGGATGTCCAGAAATAAACGCGTGATAAACACACCAAACGAATCCTGGGCTAAATTGGGGACGAAAATGTTTGTGGCAAAATGCAATTTTGCAGGTACAATGTGACAACACAGCACTATGGTTAGAGACACCGGAAAATCGCGGGAATAGTTCATTATTTGTTAGGTTCCAACATGCTGTATATAACACTGAATGTTTTGTATCTATATTGGCTATGGGGTTTATTTGAAGCATTGTTTCTCTCTTCAACAGGCACAGTTAGAACTGTACAGCTTGAACACACAGCATGTGTGATTCGCCACAAAACTGTTCACACGTGTCACGGTTAATATACTAGAATTTATTGGAGACTATGCTAAACATTTTCGCGATTTTCCAGCGTCTTTAACTATGGTTTGTCACCATTTGCGCTCCACATATATCTTACTTATCTCACTACTACTGTTCAGACCTGCATATAATGGGCGCAGGTTAAAATCCCGAGCAGTCCAAACATGATTCTACGTTTACTTAACCTAACATACATGAAATAAAAACTGGACGTGAAGCGCAAGAGGGGACTATCTCCGTGCAGTGTTGCCACATAGTGCACTAAAATGCCGTACAACATTTTGCCTCCTTTATTTTCTTCTCCAATTAAGCGCAGGATTCTCGTGGTGTGCTTACTGTGCTTTTGTTCCTGGACATCACGTGTACAACATACATAACAAATAACACTGTAAAGTGGGGTTGTGCGTTGCGAAGGTGTCTCAAGAAAAGTTATGTTTGTTTTCAACTGAAATTGTTTACTTCCTCGCCCACACATCAGTCTCTCAGACGTAGTTGTGAAGCATACGACATACCATGTCAAGAGATGATGGTTAGAGAAGGTGATTCGCGGAAAATGTTGACTGTTTGCTAGGCTTCAATGTAATGTATTCATTTCCGACCCTTTTATTTCGTTACTGGCGAGTCCCTAGTTGACTGGGCCAATGATAACTCTGGTGCTCTACTAATGGACGTCTGTGATTCGTCTGTAAACAACTAGGCTGTGCCACATAACCGCCGGTTAACAATACATGACGCAACGATAAACTGATTTGCAGAATATCCTGGCAGAAATCATTCTCGCGATAAATCACCTTTTCTAATGACGGTATATCGCGAAAACGTTCTGTGTCAACATACCCTTAAAAACACTGTAGTTCCTGCAACATCTATGATTCGGTGATACTTCAGGCAGAACGTCTGTAAACCAATAAACGGCATAATAAATTACAATATCGGGATTATTATTGGCCCAGTCAAATAGGGTAACAGCGCCAAGTACAAGCTAAAGTCAGTAATCTTTAGGGACCCTGTTTTTTCGCGAAAAGAATTTTGCCCCACTTTGTTTCAGTGCCTTACGTGCACATCTGCAATTCTGCTTCATGGTTATTGGTAGCGTGTATGTGTGAAGAGCCGTATCTCATTTGACTGAGCCAATTACAAAAACTTTCCTGCAACATCACACGTCTGTGATTTGCCGGTAGAATCTCAAGGCTTGTGACAGTTAAATATCCAATCGCTGACCACGAAGCAGAACTGCAGATGTGCACGTAAGGCACTAAAACAAAGTGAGGCAAAATTCTTTTTGCGAAAAACAAGGGTCCCTAGTAATCTTTTGTTAATCTGAACGTGTGTTGAAATCCTGCAAACAGTCAAGATTTCCCGCGATAAACAATAATTTCTAACCATGTTATAATGGGTGCCAGGGAGTTAACAGGTGAGTGGCCGCATTTAGTTCTCTGACACCCAGATTCACTGTGATACACATATTTGTAGAGGCCGGAAAAATTCGTGGGTTCACTGACCTGTAGGCGATAGCTTCCAAGAATATATGTAAAATCGTGCAGTCAGCAAATATTTATTAGTTTTATTATTGGCTTCCAGGAAGTGTCTAGTAAGTCAACGGTCGATTATGAACTTGATACAGACATATAGCTGCTGGAACTCTAGCTTGCGCCTGATAGAAAACGCGAATATTTCAGGTCTCTACTAATTTGTAATGCAATTGATAGAGACCTGAAAAATTAGCGTTTTCTTGTGACCCGAAGCTAGAATTCCAGCTACTGTAAGTTCGTGCCACTTTCGCAATTGGCCCGTGCCTTATTTGACACCCCTGGAAGTCTCTGAGCCAATGTACAGAAGCAACTAAATGCTGGCCCATATCACGCTGGCCCATATCACTGCGTCATCGAACAGCCAGTGAGCAGATAATGTCTGCTTGAATACACACATGTTTTTGGAAGCTAGCCTACAGGTCAGTCAACCCGCGAATTTTCCCGGTCTCTATAGAAATTGATGCGTTACAAATATATGAGAGTTCCACTAGGAGTATTACTTAGTTTCATTCATATCTGAGAATAAAAATGTACAAATACAATATAATATTACACTGTAAATCTGAATTTGTGAATATTCACTGATTCACGCCGATGGATGGAGTAGTTTCAACAAATTAAACAGTGAAAAACCACTGTGAAGTCGGTGACTATTCGCTGATTCCGATAAAGAGTGCCAACGTTCCACAAGTTAATTAGTGAATGTTTACAGATTTTCCGGTAATTTTTCACTGATGCAATAAGTGAAAACTTTTCTTTGAAAGGAACGGGGAAATACTGTGAATATTCACTGATTCACTTGTGAGATATTGACACTCTTAAAGGAAACCAGTGAGTGCTCACTAATCAAACAGTGACTATATTCACTGATTCAAACAGTTGAAACTGCTCCAGACATCAGCGTGAATCAGTGCATATTCACTAATTCAGATTTAGAGAGTAATGGTTAAACACAACGAAAAATATGTAGGCTTACACAAAACTATATGGTTTCATTCACATGTTCAGATATTCAAAGTACTTAGTTAGAGAATCGAAGGCGTGAGAATATAAATAATTTTCAAATTTATCTTGAGCGATTTGCTATCATTAAAACAGAATGTTTTCAATTTTTTAGACATGGCCTCAAATAAATCAAGCCGCGGCGGCCGAGTGGTCAGATCACTCGCCTCCCACCAAGGCGATCCGGTCTCGATTCCCGACGGGGTGGTGGACCATGTCGCTAACGGACGGATTTTCTCGGGGTACTCCCGTTCCTCCGCCCTTCTCATTCCAGCGCTTCACCATATTAGGACCTCATTTCTTGTTATCCCTTAGGGCACGCAGACTGTCTACGGTCTCTAATTTATTAAATCTGCATTAGGGGTGCGACACACTGGCTCTCAGGTATCCTTACAATATTTATTTCAGATACACTGTAAACCAATACCGGACAGCTTGAGTGCTTTGGCGAGAATTCTGATTACGTTATCACGTTAAACCACCAGTGAACAGAGCACCTTACATGTAACTGGTTTCAGATGTACGCTGCCAACATAAAAATCCGGGAAGACATTTTTCTTTATAGAGAACATATTTTCGTTGGATGGAGAAAAAAACAGCAGTACGATAAATACGTAAAAATTAAATAAACACGTTTAAATACTAAAATTCAACAATTATACAAAAATGATATCCTGGGGCATTTGTTTATTGTTATATCAAATACTTTACTGGCTCACCACACCGATCCTTTCTGAAAATATTTAAGTTAAGACTGTAGTGGTGTAGAATGATTCGTTTTTAGTCTTGTACTGTGATTGTGCATTTTTCAAATAAGTTTATGTATATCCTTTTGACAGTTTAAATACCTGAAATCTATGTGTACATACTGGGACGTGAGACGAAGTATATTCTATTGTTTCGAAAAATGGCTTGCAAGACTCGTTTTGTTTTAAAATAATAATTCTGTAATAATATGTTTTTATGCCAACCGTGTCAAGTGTGGTATATGTTCGCATATGCTCACCTCACATTCCATCTAAGTTTGTTTTACTGTCTGCATCACAAAGTTACAAACATACACACACGCACACTTACACACACACATACTATATGTACATTCAAAGAGATACAACAAGAACAAGAAACAATTGCAGATTTAGTGAACTCTGACATTCGCCTAAAGGGCGATTCACATTGAAGTTGTTAACATGGAGTTTCTCACGTTACCTTTGCGTTACCTTTACAGAAAAAAATTACGGTGGATTTGTTCGGTATTTAACATTGAAGTTAAGGAATTAAGTTGAGGTATGTTTCGACACATTCACCAAGATTATTATATGTTATCGTGCTGCTCATGTAAAATGTAAATTGCTTAGTTAAATGCGTGGAATAACTATCTTCAAGTTATATTAACTAATGTTCAAGTGAGTCCGCCTTAAAAACGTGTCCACAATATTACGTTATCTAGATTAATATTTTGTCCTGGTTTGGTATTTCGTATGTTGGCAATAAAATCCACTATTTTGTGCGACTCAACTTTAGTATGTTATAAATTCTGCACGGCCCACGATCATTGAAATGTTAACACTTAACGATGTCATTTGAGCAGCAAAATATTTACTTATACAAGCGGTAACGTAAATAAATAGCGAAAATGCTTCGTTAGTACCAGTTTCTGTGACATGTTGAAAACATTGTGCAATAAATAACCCTCTGGTTTATTTCTTAATATCACACCTTTCTTATAGACTTGTTTTTTTTTCCTCCACATTACACGTGCTTTATTTAAGAGTTATTCTGCATGTATTCTAACGTATTATTACACGAGATGAGTGAGCTAAACCTTTAGTTTATAATCTTTCGTGAGACTGATGAGGCACTGTTTCTGATGTACTGACAATATGTTTACTGTCTATCACATATCACATCCAAGCGAACACTTACAGCTTTTCTATGTCGTTTTGAAATCGGTTTCAAAACACTCACCGTTTTGCAAACGCTCATGAAAACGGGATTCAAATCGATTTGGGTCTCAAGGTCGTTACACCAAAAAGTGGGATCGTATCGGATTGAGTCGGATGTAAAATTCTATGGAAACGCAAATCGTATTGAAAGCGATTCTAAAGTAAACAAACACATACAAATGAAAGACTAAACAAAAAATTATCAAACGATCATGAACAATAAATTTCTTGTACCGGTTTCATTTACTTAAGCAATTTACTTTACGTGGATGCAAAGAAAAACAAAGAGATGGTTGTATGGATTTATTTATTTCATGTCAACCAACATAAATTTCAATTATTACAACATTACCACTCCCAAATTTGTCCAGTGAAATGAAATCGATTTCTGTCGGATCCAAAGTTTGCATGTAGACTGGTAACGTACTCAGTCGGGGTTCAATACCCAATTTATTTACAAAACGATATGGAAACGTCGTATATGATCTTGCAAACCATCTAGGCAAGTTAAATTTATCGTAGAATCCTTGTACGAATGCAATGTGTATTCGCAACACGTTACTGCTTGACAAACCTAAGTGTAGCCCAGAGTAGTGAAGGTAAGAGCGCTAGTGTTTCCAGGTCGCCGTGTGATGGCAGTGGAGGGGGGGGGGATGTCTTGGATCAACCTTCGACAATCCGGAAATGATACTTTTGTACAACTTATTACAATACTGCATAGTTTCAGACTGTGTTATTTTTGGAGCAGTGATGGCAGATAGGAAAAAGAAACATTTTTTTTCTATCTGCCATCAGTGCTCAAAAATAAGAAAGTATGTGACTATGTAACAAAGTAAGAAGGTGTACAAAAGTGTAATCTACAGATTGTCGAGCCTTGATTTTCTGTAATAAGCTGGGGGGAAAAGTTATGTCGAAAATTGTGAAAATTCACTGCTTTGGCACTCCATTCCCCTTAAACTCCATTCATGTTGTAAGCGACCATCTGTAGTAAGCCTAATAGGTCTGTGCAATGATATACCTTGTAGATGCGCGTTGCAAAACAACACGACCTGCACAACAACTAACTACAAACTGGTTGTCACTTTCCAGCTGACAAGACTATACGCAATGCATGTCGCGATGGCCATGCTACTTGCTCGCTATTGGCTGGGAGGGTGTAGAGGGACAAAGAAGAGGAGGAGGGAGGGGTATATCAGAGAGGGGCACGGCTGTAGTTCACATATTTTCCGAGGACACGCTTTAGGTTTGTCGAGCAGTAGCTCTGAATAATTTAGGAATATATAACTTATTACGATATGATTTACGACTCACTGAACAACTAAAACCACACATATTAGGCAGTTGTTATAAATAAAATATGTGTCTTGTAATTTCGTTTCCTTTTTAACATTTATTTCTTTTCATTTGATTATTCTTTTTCCAGTTGTTTAATTTTTCTGTCTGTTAAGGGGCCCGCTTTGATGTATTCGGCTAGTATATTTTCCGCTATAGCAGCCTGAAAACCCCGTTTTAACCCATTTTGACGTGCCCTAAAAGGGGATTTCTAATACGTGCGTTGTCTTGAAAGTACTTAAGGGCAGTCGTCTGAAGTGTGTGTTCTTTTCGTAGAGAAACGTCGTGAACACACGTGTATTAGTTTCGGTGTAAAACTTTTCCTTCAAACACGTTGCAGTGTGATTTTATGGCACCGAGGCGGGCCCCTTAAGTTGAAGTTGACTCAACTTCGTCGTAGAAAAGTTACCATTGCGTCGCTGATAATTCAATGTAAAAACACTGCAGCGCGACCTATATCACAACTCAGCTATAACGTAAAGGTAACGTAAGAGGTTCCATGTTAACTACAATGTGAATTCCCTTTCTTGTTAAGCAACAGTCTGTTTCCTGCACTACAGATTGATACGTCCTGTACGAAGCATGGAAGCAGTTCGTGACGTCAACCCAGATACCACGTTTTCCCGTCCTTGTTGGTGACATTGCCTTATTTCAAGAAGCGAGTTTTCCTCTGTGGTAATATTTCGTCGGCGTGAATTGTTCCGGTTTGGTTAACACAAAACCTTTGCCGGATAAGTTATTATATTCAAACTACACGCTCTCTATATCTTACATTGACTACCATGGCAGGCCATTTATAATTACAAGAGCGAAGTTACAGTATGCAATAAAAAAAAGTAAATTTACGTGACACATTTAAGACACAATTACTTTAACTTTTATGGCAAACAGAGAATTTGTTACCGTATGACATTTTTCGTATGTAATGTTTTCTACCCCATTTTGGACAGGGAATCGCCTCATGACATCTGTACCTGTTGAGACGGTATCATGAACTTACTGAAGTGTGGATAGTGTTATTTACAGTGATTGTCCACCATAACCACCTGTGCTGTGAAATCATCAATACACATGCACACAGTATTGCCCTTTAAACTTTTACATACGTGTCGGTATTTGCCTATGTTCTCTAGGCACTCTGTCGCTGCTGTCAAAGCTTCGCGTACATTTTTAACTGTGACTGTGTCTCCTAGACAGTTCAATAAGAGGACCATTTTTGTTACAAAGCTCACATTAGTCAGTAAAGCATCTTCAAATGTTCCAATTTCCCAACGGAACAAAAGTTAAATCCAATTGAAGAGTTGCCATCTCTGTTATTTTAGTAAAGGTTGAAATTATCAACCAGCATTTATGGGTGTTCAAGTGCGATAAAATCATAATTTTATATTTTTATGAAATATTGTTAGTTTTGTAGACAATACTTGCGAGTGCAGTTTCTTCTCACGAAACAATTTTAGCTGCCGTAGTTTTCTCATAAAGGTGCGTCAAAGTCAACATTTGGAAGTTCTACTGCCATGCAAATAGTGAAAACCATGGCATGGCAGTTTAACAAGCATATTTTGACATTGACACCTCGTTATGAGAAAACTATGAGAGCTAAAATTGTTTCGTAAGAGTAAAATGTACTCACAAGTATCGTCTACAAAACTAACACACTAACATACAAATATAAAATTATGCTTTTATCACACTTGAACACCCTTAATGTGGATTTGAAGACATTATAACCTAAATCAATGTTTAGAATATTGTCGTTTTACTTAATTCAGTATCCGATATTATGGGTTTAAAACTCGATATTAAAATGCTCGTTACTCTCCAAATATTAAACCTAGGTTCTAAGTGTCCTATACATTTTCTACTTTATTTTTCATAAGTGATTATCTTACTGTGTCTGTATATAGCCTACTAACACAACACTCACGAATGTTGGACGTAATAGAATCAAAGATGGTGTTCAGGTAAATAAAAAGTTATTCTTAATTACATATGTACTTTAGTTTATATAACACTGAGATAAAATTAGGTAGAGGTTTTTTTGATGTTTCTATTTAATACTATATCTTAAACATATTTTTGAAGTTTATTTTTATAAACATCGGTACCGACAAAAAAAGAAGTTTAAATTAACTATTAGTATTAATAAAATACCGTAACTTGATTAAGCACTCTAAGCGTTCTGTTGGCGACATTTACACCCTCTGCACTCGTAAAAATTCCCTAGAATCTAGCTACACCTACGTTACACTGTTGTGTGCTGAAGTTTCCAGTACTTACAAGCCATGCGAACATATCTTAAGAGTGCGTAGTAGATCAATAAATGCTGAAAACATCAATTGATTTCTACGCTTTTTTTCGAAGCCAATATGGATAAAATACTCTATGACAATCCTAGATAATGGTATTTGCCAACTTTATAAGTAAATATTTATCCAGAATTATTAATTCGTTACGCGCGATCTCTCGCGCCGCAGTTAAATGCAAAAGGTTCCGGCGTCAGAGATTGTACCTCAGAAGTTCGTAACACTGGAAACAAACAAACTCTTAAAGCAGCTTGGGAATATGTGTTTAAGTCACTACAGGTACTATACAACTGTTGAACATCAAGCTATACGTGTATTTTCAAACGAACTCAGCATTGGGAAGACTATACGAACGTTCGCGATGTCCCTAGTACAAAGCAGTGTAATAACGATTCCCAGTTATGACAATTAACAGTACGGTGATTTTGAATTCAAACCCCTGTAATAAGACATTCTGGATTATAATAGTTCATACCACTTCTAACTCGAAAGAGGCTCTCAAACACAGTTACTCACTTTTTGCACCAGTTTTTCTGCCTTACGAGACGACGTGTTCTTCGTATGATCTTGTTCTAGAATATTATGTGGAAACTGAAACGCATAAGCATGTTCAGCGTATCCTGCAAAAGGTTAAATGACCAATATTTATAAAATACTAGGAAGGCATGAACAAATCCGTAAAACGCAAGTCACCTTGTTAAGATGAAGTGAGAGGGTTTTACGGCACTTTAATAACGAGGTATTAAGAGCCGGAGAGGGTGAAGTGAGGTAAAAGGACAACACAACATTCATTCCCCGAGCGGGATTCGAACCCAGGACCTCTCGTACCGTAGACCTTCACCTAACTGACTACGCTATAAAGGCCGGCTGTCAGGCAAATGTTTCACGTTACAAGCAATATTAGGACACGAATGTAAAATGTATCATAAAAATTAATGATTGTTTCGTCGTCTTCTGCGTGTTCCTATCATTCATCCGATTGCCGTTGGAACTTTGATGAGTTGTGCATTTGCGAAGTTTCATGCAAAAAAAAACGGGGTACTAAAAATGTTAGTGGAAAAAACCCAGACAGCAGAAAAAACTTGCTACAAGCTTGTAGCAAGCTTGCCGATGGAAGCCAGTAACCTTGCAGCAAGCGTAAAATGCAAGCCAATAAACTTGTTATAAGCCTGCTGCAAGTTGCCTAGTTTACACATTTCTAACTTGCTGCAAGCTTGATTTGTAAGCTTGCTGCAAGCTTAATTTGCAAGACTGCTGCAAGCTTAATTCGACAGCCTGAAGAATAAATAAAAATTTTATTTTCTGCGATATTTTCACTATCATTCAAACTTACATTTTAAATATTGCTTGCTCATCAACTCGTTATGTTAATTACTAAACATTAAAATTCGGCTCCTGTGCCAAGATTGGAACCACTGACCCCATGCTTTCAAAGCAGGTATGCTAACCACTGGACTATTGCGAATGCTTAAAAGCGGTGTAGTAGTGAGACGGTTGTAAGATAACGAACTTTGTTATGGAAATGCTGATGTTTGTGAATTTACTAACAACGGTAAGGATATCAGTTTACTTGTAGTTGTACATAATATTGTAATAGTCGTTTTAGGTAACATATGAAACGGTGTTACTTTTGAAAGCGCTTGTTCATTTACAAAGTTCAGTTTAAATCTCATGTTCGATCATTGATGGCACAGAAAATATTTCATGAATTAAGATTGCTAAGGAAAATTTCAATGCAGGATGCTTGCAGCTTATCATACGACCAGTCTAGCTATGTAAGTGTAATTAAAGTCAAATACACCTTTGTCGCAAGCTTGGTTCAGGTTTGTAACAAGAGTTCTGAGCAAGCTTGCTATGGAAAGTTAAATTAAAGTGAAATATAAACTTGCTGCAAGCTTGATTCACGCTTGCAGCAAGTCTCGTGAGTAAGCTTGCTATGGCAAGCCAAAATCAAGTGAAATGTAAGCTGGCAAGTAGGCTTGCAGCAAGTCTGCTGGAAGTTGCCTAGTTGACGCTTTTTTATAGTTTTGCAAGCTTACATACTAAACATCATTTAAGGTTAACTTGTAAACAATCAAGCTTAACACAAGCTTGCAAGAAGTTTAACTGCAAGCACTTTTCTTAAATAAACTTGCAGAAAGCTTGTCAAGCTAAATAATACCTACGCCAGCATAAAAGCTTAAGTCAAATGCAAGGCTTGCAGTAAGCCTACCGAAGCAAGTTTATAACTGCAAGTCAAATGCAAGGCTTTCAGTAAGCTAACATGTTGTGTGGGAAAATAGCGAGATGATATTCGTACATATTGTTAAGTTTCTAGGAAAAAATATGTGGTCAGCGCTTAATATCGAGGTCTTAAGCGCTGGTGGGGGTGACATGATGTGATTATGGAGCAGCACAGGAATGAATGGGCAAAGGAAACGGGAGATCCCCGAGAAAACCCGCCGACCAGCTGCATCGTCCGGCACGATTCCCAAATGCGAAAATCCGGGGACCGACCCCGCCGGGAATCGAACCCGGATCGCCTTGTTGGGAGGCGAGAGGTCTGACCCAAAAAAATATGTGTGTGTGTTGGGAAGGAGGATGGGGGTCGCAAAACGATAAGGGGCAGAACGGTGTACCAAAAATTACTGAAAAACTAGCTTCGGTGAGTTGAGCTTCTTAAAAAATAAATAAATACACTAAATACAATAAAATTGCGGGGAGGGGAGGGAACAAGTGGCAAGTCGTGGTCGTGTTCTAAGGCAAGCAGTAGGAGATCCGACTATACACTTTGAGTATGTAGGTGTATTACTGGAGAATATGTTCCTCGCCTCATACGCTACTGGTTGTGGAGTGTACCTGTCTCTACCAGTCTAATGGTTATACAGGCAACTGAGAATTGTGTATAGTCATTGCTAATCACCCGCTTGTGCCCTGGCACACTTCACACCTCGCCACTGGAAGGAACTGGGGTAGATTTGCAAAACGAATCGCACAAAAATTTAACAGTCACTGCTGCGAATACCGGGACAGCTAGTAAAAAATTAAACCTCAGTAATAATGAAATGTTATATGGGGTGGATACCCTAGGGCAGATCATCACATCTGGACACAATTCGGCATCTGCTGATCCCCTGAGATAACATAAAATGAAGCCCTACGGTGATCGAATGTGTATGGCGGGGTAAAAGGGAGTACAGCGAGAAAACCCGTCGAGCAACGTTACCGCCCGCCACTTTTCCACATAATCCTACGATAATCAGGTTTCCGACACGACCAGGAGTCAAACCCCGATCGCCTTAAGGCGCATATCGACCTTGCGAGGCTGCCTCGCAAAGTCGATACCCGGTTGCCGCGCGAGGCAGTGCTCGTGTTGGCTCGGGCGAGGCTGCCTCGGGACGAGCCGACTTGATTCGGTTTACGTGCCGTGCTCAAAGGCGCTTCAGTGCGAGCGGAGCTATCTGTGTGGACTGTTCTTCGTTGCCAGCTACTGATGGCTCGGGTTGGCTCGCGTGGTAGCCTTGCGTAGTCCTTGTGCATCGTGAGGCAGCCTCGCAAAGTCGATACGCACCTTTAGCGGTAGGCGAGTGCTCTAGCCACTACGCCAACAGCGGCCCCATCGTGCGTTCGCCTAATATGATTATAGGCTGCACGTGTGTACGCATACACACGCACGCAAGAGCTTGCACACACGTGCGGGTGGGGTTTCCCCGCTGCGACGAAGCATTCATATTGCAGCACTGTCTGACTGCCCGATGTTCCGTTCAGTGCTACCAAACGAGATTTCCAATATTTCCAATATTTTTACATGAAATCCGCAAAAATTGCAATAAAACACACAAGTAAAATTAAAGGTCACAGAAAGCAAATTTGAAATAATTATTTTTAAAAATTATACTAGTAAATGACGGTCAGCTAAATATAACAGCATTGTTACATATTCATTTACGGATTCACTTTTTGGTTGAATTCTTAACCACCAAAATGCTTTTACAGAAATACGATAACAACATGTTACCAACACTCTTACTTAACGCACAGCCGAATCAAAGAATACCGCTGCTTTGGAAGAGTGCGAAATGCTAGTAGATTGACTCTTGTTAGCAGTGTTGCATACAATCATAACGAAGTGTACCCTTAAATTTTGCAATTATTTTAGCAGAAGTTAAAATTTTGTGCTCATGTGTAGTGAGTTATTTTCGTGATTGGGCCATTGTTTACTAAACTCGTTCTTGAGGCTTTTAACTAATTGCTACGGACCTGCACGATTCATGTTATTATTTGTTGACAGACTCGATTTCCCTGCTCTGCACATATCAGAGCGCAATGTGTGGTTCCATTGGCCACTAGCTTCTCTATATACAGTTACATGTGTGGCCGGTTTATAGACGGTTAGTTATTATACCGTGGAATTTTTAATGACAGGATAGAATCATTCTCTGCAGCAGCCCACGACATTGTCGACCAGCGAGAGCGAGAGCGAAGCTTGTCATTTGTCCTAAAATCCACTTGGCCTAAAAATTTAGTGGCCAATAGTCATTTAGTCTAAACATCACTTGATCTAAGAGTCATTTGGCCTAAGCGTCACTTGGCCTAAGCGTCACTTGGCCTAAGCTTCACTTGGCGTAAAAGTCACTAGGCCTAAACGTCACTTGACCTAAGCAATACTTGTCCTAAACTTTCTTTGGCCTAAAAGTCACTTAGCCTAAAAGCCATTTTGCCTAAAACTATTTTAGGCCACACTTGTAGTGTAACCAGCGAACAGGCGTACAATCATTTGTAGTCACCTGTTGTCAGAAAATGACGTGAATTTTGCACATTTCTTCTAATGGCGGACCCGCGTGAAACTCGTTGACTCCCGCGCAACATTGACACATGTGCAACATTCGCTGGAGCAAAAACCACTGAACAGGTAGCTGAGGGTGTACATAGGACTGTGCAGTCGAACCAGCCGGATGTGGAATGTCTGCATCTTTAGACATGAGTCGTCTGTATCCAGAAAAAATCCGTGCGTGCTTCGCGAACAAGATAGCATTTAACAGCTCTACGCCCGAGTTAATAATACGATAGATCCATGACTTGACACGTTTTGGACGGCTATGAACAAGTAATAAGGAAGTAACAAACTGCAGTCTTATCACGGCGCACAAATGTGTCAGCAAGATACAAAGAAGAGTCACTATCTGCCTCAGTGCACAAACATAGTTAAAAGTATAGTGATGTACAACATAGAAACGGGGTATAGAAGCGCGATTCTCGTGCCGGAAACCCAAGCCACATTTGGAGGAGTCACGAAGTGCCATCTAGCGGATGTGGTCAGAACCTATTAAATGAACGCAGAAAAACGGAATTTAATTTTTCTGCCCAAATGTTGGTGAAACTGGTGAGTGTGAAGTAAACAAGGTGCAAGACCAATGCTGACGGCCTATAGGCCGATACACAATTGATTACTTTAACATTTGACTTTACGTTTCCATTACTTTAAGTATTTAGTCAATACACAATACAAACGTGAAAATAATGTTACGACAGTTGAAAAACTATTTTAGAATCCGTTTTTTGAAACGGAAGAGTTGTGATATAAATCATTATGTATTTGCCATAAAAGCATATCACGAAGAAACTAAAAAATAAGGCCAGTTATTTAAATATTTTCAATTTATGATAATAATTTGCAGAACAAAAGCAACGCAATCTATAGACAAAACTTACAGTTCATCTACAAATACCTTCCAAACTCTATTTGCATTTTTTTTTCGAATATATTTAAACCATACCTGTTACATTTTCCATGAAATCTTAGTACTGGAGAATAAAACGATGCACAGAAGTTAAGATTTTTTATTATAACATACATAATCAGCTGTTCTTTGCAAACGTACATCTTGACTTTGACTTTAGGTTTTCAGTTTACCGAAAACGTAAAGTCAAGGCTGCTTGACTTTACGTTTGGCGACGCCATTGTGTACGACCCCATAAGAAGCAATGTATTGAAAGCTACCGTGAAGTTAAAGTCAAAAGCTAAAGTTTTTAATTGTGTATAGGGCATATCTCTATGTGTGACCGCACTGAACGGCGCCGTATAGCAGCCTATAACCTGTGATGTCCCATATCAATGTTTTTTTTTGGTTGACAAAAAAAAATCGTTACCCCTATCCCTGCTTAAGTACACAATTCCCTATCTTCACCTGCAGTATGTTAGCGTTCAATTAGGTCATGTAACAAAAGAGCAGCGTAACTGTCTAGTTCTTTATAACGAGTCTAGTTCTTTTATAACGTCATTTGTAGTCAAAGACGTTATAAAAAACTAGACTGTTACGCCTACTTTAGAGAATATTAAACTTGCAAACCATCTCCAAGTTAAGTGTATTGTAAGAGTCCTTGTACGAATTCCAATGTTATTCGCAACACATTGGGCCGTATGAATAAAAGAGGAGCAAATGCTTGTAAGCATGAGCAGGAAGTATAAGCATGTGCTCATGAGCAAAAAGGTGAAGTATAAGCATTAGCTCAATTTCCTATGAATAATCGTTACCCTTATTTTTCATGCTCATACTCAATCTTGTGAAGCATTTGCTCAAGCATTCCTGTCCAGATGCGTCACACTACTGCCGCTCGTGCAGTTCAGTTTCATAATCGTATTGTGCAGTGTGTCAAAAAGTGTTGTCTTGTAAGATACTAGGTATGAGTTATGATTCGGAAGACTGTGACAAATCAACGTCGGAAGATGGTTTACTGTTTTTTGCACGTAATTTAAAACAACATCGTGAAGTCCTGGAAAAAATCACAGTTACCAGATGTAAAAAGAAGGAAGGATGTAGCAGTACAGTCAACTGCAAAGCAGTACAACTTTGGCAAAGTGGTGACAGGTAAATCGTTGCTGAAAAAAGTCAACAAGACTTAAGAAAAAACAGGCAAGAATACAACGGGCAACGACCAAAAAAATAACCTGGGAAACAGTACTGTACGAATTTCTCGACAGAGATACCAACCCAACAATGACACGGTCACCAGGTTAGCATATCACTTATAATTGATGAACAAGTACATTTGTTGGTGGTATCTAAATTGCATTGCCTTGTAATCTTATACTGAATTGTTTTTGGTCGTACATATAACACATAGGAAGAGAAACAAATATAAATGCCCTTCCTAAAGTAATTTTTATTTGAAGTAAAATGCGTAAAACTCGTGCGAGTTTGTTTTAATGTTATCTGCCACCAGTTGAAGTCAGGAGCAAAATGCATGGTGACATTTTGAGCACGAGTCCTGGGTTAGAATCTCATTTACATATTCAGATGATTTCTATCTTACTTGTGTAAGTGATTTGTATTTAATTACGGCACCAAATGTACAGACATTACGAATAATTGTTGGAATAGCTTGCGTGCAAAACTAAATTAAACCTTTGTGTTGTATGTTTAGAGATGATGCTATATCGCGGGAAACGTTTACGATTTGCTTGAACTACGTGCGTCTGTAATTATCTGTTAACAATTGGAATACACATGAAGCTATTATAAAAAAATAATTTGAATCACTACAATGCAGTGGAGGCTGGATGTTTTTTTGCGATTTACCATAATTTCTAATAAAGATAACAGTGCATAGCTTCCCTAAAATTATTCAAAATTCAAAAGGAAAATCATGCGTACAGTCCACATTTGTACATCTTTGTTTTCTGTTAATAATAACGCTCCATTACATACGTACACCATATGAGTAATAATTACTGTGTTGTATGTTTCTGATAAACACTAATTAAACAATGTGGGTTTGCATGTTGCAGGTGCAATCCAGGTGGGCGTTAATTATAACAGTGAAAAAGATCATACTACCCTATGCAACTACTGGACAAGCTCAAGAGGTAACTCGTATCACCCAACCTAAACATTCGTTTGTAGCCAGTACGAAGAACACTCTCAATGAAAAGGAGACAGAGGAATCAAGAGTTTTGACTACAGTGGAACCACAGAGACTAGTGCAGACAGAGCAGTTACATGCTGCACGAGCTCAAATGGATGCTGCAAGAGCTTCACAGGCATTCTATACAACACAACTACAAGTACAACAAGGAATTCAACAACAGGCGTATGAGACATTTCGTTTCATTCTATGTAGTCAAATATAAAAATGGATCAGTTATTTTTATTGTGTTTTTTATTATAATTTATGTTTCCAAATGTTGTTTAGTTACGTGTCAAAATTAATTCAGTAATTTCATTAGTTTCAGTTTTCATCTACCAGTTACATTTCCTTCTAATGTAACATCATCGAAGTTTTCCTCTTCATCTTCCTCTGCTCCAGGAAAATCGTCATCTTCAAGATGTTTGGCAACGTTGAGTAGGATAATGCAGCAGATGATTATAATTGGAACTTGATTTAAGTTAACTCTGGTCAAGTACTGTAATATAGGGAACCACCTCTTCAGAAGACCAATAATATAACGGCACGTTCACTTGTTAAAAGACTGTTATAAGTCTTCTGTTTATTTCCGTCGGGATTTCTAGATGATGTCATTAAACAAGGTTCAATTCCATATCCTGAATCTCCCAACAATAAACAATTATTTAAATTGTTGAGACGTTCACGAACCTGAGAATTTTTCCATATTCTGGAGTCATGAACAGACCCAGGTCAACTAGCATCTACACTTGTAAAAACGTATTGTCATCGCATGTAACCTGTAAATGTATACTTGCAAATAATTTCCTGTTCGTGTACACATCGCCATGCGTGGTGGACGAGGTTTTTATATTCGCACGTGGGTGCAATCCACAGCTCACATGCATATTGGAAATTTGAAACTATTTTGCCACAGCTTCTTAGCGCGAGTAACTTGATACGGGGAAGACGGAAATTTTATCCAGTCATTTGCATTGTTAATTATTTCTCCAGAAACATACTTCACAGTTTTACAAACAGTAGTCTGATGAACATGCATTCCTTCTGCTACTAGAGATGGTGAAATTTCGCGAATTCATTGACCTGCATGTTAGAATCAAATATCCTATGCATACTCAAGTCCCGACTATTAGTCAACAAGCTGCTACTCAGTGGAACAGCAGACGATGAACGAATATACAGGGCTTGAGTATGCATAAGTTATTTGATTCTAACATGCATGTCATTGAATTCGCGAAATTTCACCATCTCTACCTATTGGAATCCAGGATCAGTGATGTAACGGAGAAATATCTGCATTCGCTGTTACGAAGTACGATCTCCTCCCTTTTTTCCAAACTTTCTCCAAGAAAGTGATCACTTAGCCACATAACATTTGGTTCACTAAAACGGTAGAGTGTTTTATAATCCCTACTGTCCGGCCTTACACGTTTTATAATTTTTTCACGCCGTATATTTACAACTTGTGCCATCTTTACGGATGAGTCTGATACTGAACATCACAATTACGTAAATATTTCCTCCCAAGCTCATATTTATTCATATCAAAAGGAAGAATTTGATCATACGCAAAAAAATGCTCTTGGTCTACCTAATTGTGAGCATTAGCACATGCTTCCTTTTATTCATAGAATCGTGAGGATATTCTTCATAAAAGGGAAGTAATAGGTAATGCTTATTTTTATACATACGGTCCATTAGGTCTAAATTTTATTACGAATTATTTTACCACTCGCTGAACTATAAAAATCACACATATAATTCGGTAATGCACTCATAAATACAATGTCACACGAGTTTCAAAACTTACGTGGAAGTAACATATTATTTAGTTAAAACTACATTAACCTACATTTTGTTTTCACCGCACTTCAGACATACAGTATATGCTTCTTTTCATACAATCTTGTAGATGCACAAGCAGCACGCAATTTAACGTTACGAGAAACGCGCCAAAAACGTTACTTTTTGCGCGTGAAATTTCGTAGGCAACAGTTGAGTTGAACCAACAAAAAAATAATAATAATAAAAAACTCCTATTCTGATTACCTACCATTAACTATACCTTTAGGTTAAGTTGAAGTTGACTCAATAACGACATAGAAAAGTTACTGTTACGTCGCTAATAATTCGATGTGGAATCAGTGCAGCTCGACCTTATCTCAGCTTAGCTGTAACACAAGGATAACGTAAAAAGCTCCATGTTATCTTCAATGCGAAGCACACGTTCTGCGCCCGCCTACTGGCGATGTGCTCGTGTGAGTGAGGCACGGCTCCAAGGGCGATGTTGACGAGCTTATCTGGGGCAGTATCGCCTCTACCGCAAGACACTGAAACGGCATGATCACTCTCCTGTCTGATATATTCAGTGGTGATTCCATCATTTATTTGGTGGCAAGTTTTAAGCTACGCTCATTGCATGCTTCTACAGTAGTTTTACACGAATCTTGCGAGAGTTTCTCAGATATAACAGTTTGGAAAAGCTGTTTTAAGCCATTTTTGAGGAGCTCCGAAATAATTGTTTCTAATCGATCTAATGCTTTGAAACGACCCTACAGTTTAAATAGTATTTTACTTTCGTACATTGAAACAAGGGACATATGTGGTATAGTTTCGTAAAAATAATGTTTACGAATAAGCTTCAAAGCATTTTAAGCCTGTGGTAGGCGGGGCCATTTATACCAGCAAATCACAGATGCGTGGTGTCGCAGTTATCTTGTTCTCAACGGCACAGACAAACAAGTGACGTATCTTAACGACACGTTGCCAATAACAACGAAGAAGAGTTATGCATGTACATTAGTTAGGGACCCCAATTTTTCGCGAAAAGAATTTTGCCTCACTTTGTTTCATTGCCTTACGTGCACATCTGCAGTTCTGCTTCGTGGTCAGTGATTGGATACATTAACTCACACGAGCCTTGGGATTCTACCGGCAAATCACAGCCGTGAGGTGCTGCAGATACTTTATTGTTATTGGCTCAGATAAATTATAAACGGCTCTAGTAGATGGAAATAGCCGATCCGGGGACAGGGGTGTGGGGTGGGGGACCGGGGGACACACGGCGGCCATCTTGGATCCCGTCCGCCATCTTGGATGACCTTGACCTTTGCAGTCGCCATCTTGGATTGCATCACCTGCCTTTGATGACGTCACTTAATTTTCTAGAATTTTCTACTCTATCATTCCATGGGTCCCCATTACAATCCCCCTGCTCTGGCTCCCCCCTCCTTCTGCTCTGT
>PNEQ01071936.1:0-39273 GCA_003012365.1 Medauroidea extradentata
AGACGATGAAGTTCTGTAGGAAATAAAGTCCTTGTAGGTATAATAAAAATATTTATCAAAAAAAGTTTTTTAACAATTGATTGATTTTATTGGGAATTGATAGGATATAGCTAAGAAATAAGTCATGTTTAAGTTGTATTCATTAATGGTATTCAAATAAAGTTTTTGAAATTATAGTTACAATGTTAAAAAAACCGATAATTTTACAATTGATGATCAATACGTAGTCTCAATCGATGGTTGTTACTACTTACGGTCATCTAGCTGTTATGTGAAGACACTGGTGACGTGCTGTGAAGTGAAAATTATAAAGGAAATATATTTTAATATGAAGGATAAGAAAGGAGTGGTAAAGTTGGGAGAGGGTGGTGGAGGGGAGTGTAGTAGTTTGAGCGTGTTATAACACGAACGTCAGTGAGAGGGGAAAGTAGATGGTAGTATGGGAGAAATCATCACATGACTAACATCCAATTAAAATAAAGGACGGGATAGGGATGGGGAGGGGGGATAAGTTAATATATACATGTAAAAAGTGGTGGGGGATGTCAGTGTGTTGATGGAGCTCGTCTGGGTAAGACGTGTCTGTAGTTGATTTAATTAAATAATTTTATATTAAAAGTTTTTTTATTAAATTTTTTTTATTAATGAGTTTTTTACTAAAAAGTTTTTTATTAAAAAGAGTTTTATTAAAAATTTCATTTATTAAATATGTGCGGTGTTATAATGGAATGCGAAATCAAAAAATTTTTGGAAGATACACGAATATGGCGGCCGGAAACAAGATGGAGGTAATATTTTTTTTCGGATTTTTTTAAAATTTTGAAATTTTTTGAAAATTTTAAATTTTTTGAAATTTGAAATTTTTAGAAAATTTTAAATTTTTTGAAATTTTGGAAAATTTTCGTTATTTGACACTCAAAGTCAAGGTCATTGTTAAAGGTCAAGGTCACGGTTAAAGGTCAAGGTCATCCAACATGGCGGCTAAGGCCGTGACATCACAACATGGCGGGGGGCGCCCCACTCGGCTGGGCGCTTCACACCGAATCCTTGTGCCAATTTCGGCATAATCATACTACTCAACCTTCTTCTCATGGCACCTGGACCTCATTAGCTGATATTAAGCATGTCTCATGTGCTGAAAATTTCCTTTCCGACACCCTATTCTGGGTGAA
Source organism: Medauroidea extradentata (assembly GCA_003012365.1). NCBI lineage: Eukaryota > Metazoa > Arthropoda > Insecta > Phasmatodea > Phasmatidae > Medauroidea > Medauroidea extradentata. Next base: position 1,173 of record PNEQ01071936.1, read on the forward strand.
TGCTCTGGCAGACATTGTTTACTACTAAGCCATAGCCACATCGCAGACAAATGATAAAATCTCTAGATCTATTCTTGCAGAGGGATTTTGGCGTGCAATTGTGGAAACCCACCTTGACATATTCATTGTTTAACAACTACAGTGGCATCTTCACACAGATTTGAGGCTTTCAGTAATTGCACCATTTCACCATTCTTCTTGTAACATAATACATAATATCGCCCACCAAAGCATCTGGTCTTCAATCATGTTAGTCATTCAGGGGTTTGTGTGGCTGTCCTTCAGGTCAGAATTACATTATAACCCATGCACATTATTTTCCTGTCAGACTTCGTAAATTTCGCTTAACATGTCGTTCTTAACTGGCGCCTTCATATCACTATAACCTAGATTTGATTGTGTGCATATTGAACTAGTGGGGCCCTAGCTATTGTTGCAATGTGTTTGGCTCTGTTTGACTAACATCGCCTGCTCCACAAGTTGGTGATAAGCAGTCTGGTAGAGAACTCTGAGACCTCTACTATTTCTCGCACCATTTATGCCACGTGGAACGAATATTTTGGCACTCTCCTCGAGAGAGTATGGTGTGAGGACAGCCATGCCTATGCAGCCAAGTTAGTGTGCGGCCAATTTTTTCGTCTGTCTGGAAATATTTTGGTCGTCCATTCACATTCCCACCTAGCAGATATAGCAGAACTTATTAGGGAGTCCTGACAACATTTCGGTTCACTCCAAACTGTTTGAGGGGAGGGGGACACACAAAGGCAGAATGGATACATTTAATTTCAAGGACCCCCCCATTGCAACAGAAGTCCTCGTTTACCGAGTGTGGATTAAAAAAAACCTTTCAGTCCCTCTACTAATACCAGTTCTCAGTGCTCGGCCACATAAAATTTATGATGACACTCAGAGAACACTTTTCCCACTGACTGCCTAAGACCAGTATACCCTCTCCCCGACCAACCACCCGACAAAGTAACCAAATCTTTTCTTACATTAGACCCAGCAGCAACCCATCATCCACCAGGCTCAAGCGAGGCACCTCCACAGCCCTCTCCATTAGTGACGAGATCTGGCCGCCATGTCAGTTTTCCCGACTGCCTCCAATGCAGTTTTTTATGATGGACACAACCGTGGCAGAATGTACTGAAACAGTGCATTGCCAGCATAGGAATTACACACGTCCAGCAGCCATCAGTAGGACAGAAGCATAGCAGCGGCCTATCTACACCCATGACAGGCGGTACCGCCAGCCAGTGCGCCGCCCACAGACGACGTTCCTCATTCCAGAGGGCCTATACTGAAAAATACAGCTCTTGTGTATGTGTACGAGCTATTTCGAATGGTCGGATTCGCATACGAACTGGCCTATTTGAAAACCGGTGTGCTCCACTGTCTTGAACTCGTACGTATACGAAATAAGTGCACGAAGTGAGCAACGTTGGTCGACAATATGGTGGCTATTCGAATGTCTATCTTGACTTACAAAATACGAGTTTGTGTGACAACTAGGTTTGTTAAACTGTTAATCAGTATGATAGAAGGATCTTAATACTATAAAAAACAATCTGAGTGTGACTAACTCGATCAAACACAAAAAGAAATGTCGTAGTAATTAAAAAAACAGGAATTAGCTCATTGTATACAGTACATATAAAATAGTTGGACGAAATGTTATGTGGTATCCCTAGCGATTCTAAAATTATTATTAAAATGCGTATTTGTCGGTTGTATATAATTAAACAACATGTGACAGAGTAGAGCAATAGCACTTCTTGTGACAAGGTGTCTGAAAAGTAAATGGGTCATCGTCTAGGAACAAAAACACAATGAGGTGGCAGCTTAAAGACCGCCGGAGCGAACATCAAAGAAGCAGGGGGAAAGATCTGCGAAAAAGCGAGAACAACATCGGGCAGCTACGAGCCGAATCGAAGGAAATATAAGGCATACCCAGGAAGACAACGGCACAACATTCGAAGGACAACTGGTATAGTTATGTGTTTCTTGGCAAAAATTCTAGTGGTGGTTCCCAACACAAGAAGTTCTGGGATGGGCGCTATAGGTTTCGGAAGATATTAAGCAACGTGACTTTTGAACTTGGTCGTCTGGAGTCACCAACAGTAACTATGGTGGTCCACTTCGATAGGCTGGCACTTTATGAAGACCTGGAAGTTAAGAAGTCTGTTCGGGACGAACAGACTTAAGAAAGGGGCAGTGTAATGAGTCAGCGTTCTCGAAAGCATTCGGCTGAGTGATCTGACGAGCCATGCCACCTCCCCCTCCGTTGCTCCTACCTACAGTGCCGGCAAGGAGGCGGCGGATTGCGCCCCTCCTCCTCCCCCTTTCCCTGTTTGCTACCTCCAGGCCCGGCGGCGAGGCGGTGGACTGTGCTCCACCTTCTTTCCCACATCTTCCCGCCCCTGGCGATGCAGGCCACTCAGACCTGGTTGACGTCGCCGGCCATAAAAATGGGCGGGCGCCTGTCAGTCATCTTAGACAAGCATTCAACTTGGACATAACTGAATGTTTCAACAACACTTAAAATGTTCAGTTTACATCAATCAGCATGTTCAGTGAGTACTGAGAATATTCTGGGTGTCGTTGCGGGCGACTTTAAATACTGGCCCACTGCAAGCAGAGAGGGAGTTATTGCAGCGTTCAGCTGTTGAGTGTCCGTGACGGACTTGGCAGCGAGGGACGAGACGGGACCTTCAGATCGAGGAGATACTACTACGGTGTGGACGACAGTGACAAAGTTCGAGTGGTGTGAGTAAGCGTGGGAACGAACGAACAGGTAGATCTGTAGCTGTGCATTGTGAGACCTTTCTAGATAGAAACTTATGTGGTCGGAGTACTGGTTTGAGAGAGACGTTATTAATTATATACTAGAGTAGTTAATTAGGTAATTAGGGAGATTACCTGTTTATAATATATATAAGCTTTTTATTGAAAAGGGTGCATCGCGAGTGTTGCATACTTAATGTAGAGTCTTTATGAAGATTGTAATTAAATTAAGAACTTAAATTTTGTTTATAAGTCATCCATCCCAAACGATCCTTGCTGCGCCCAGGACAGCAAAGTAGTTAAAATTCAATAAAATTAGACCAATTGCATCTTGTAGACTTGGTTAAAATCCAGAAAACAGGTACACATGGCGCAGTTTAGATGGCGAGTGACGACTACTGAGTTAAGGGCACATTCAAGGAATTCAAGCAGCAGGCCGCTGCAAAAACACCTAGTAGCCTAAAAATACCGAAATAAAATCGACCTATGTAAATACGCCCTTCGAATTTAAAACGGTATTAATATTATATGCAACACATTCCAGCTCGTTACCCGCCAACTTACATGGCGCATGCTGTACGATGATAGCGATCTAAAATACATTACAGCCATCGTGATTTAAACAGTTTATCACGAGCATAAGCATTATCGTTGGTGAGTGTCGCTATATTTTACGTCGAACAAAAAATTTGCATGTGCGCCGACTTCGTGACCACAGTTGGCAATGTTTCTTTCGAGAATAACCTATTTCATTGTTTCAAAAAAATATACGAAAATTTATGTTCCACTAACAAAAATATGTCTTTTTATGACGATAGTGCTACCTAGTTTATAATTTGGTAACTGTTAATGTATTTGTACATAGTCTCACCTCTAGATGCCCACTAATTTTCCTTTCGTGGAATTAGATTATAATTTAGCAGTGCCATTGAAATTAATTATTAAATTATGATGCATTAAAACTGTAATTAAAGTTTGCGAAATATTTTTTTCACTTTGTACTTTCATTTACAAACTCTTTCTAATGACCGTCGTACTGTCCCTTCAATGTAGGCCCCGAACAGCACAGCAACGATGGCTGCCGTCACAATGTAACATTGAAAAATTGCCACAATGTGCTGTCATGTGCTGTCATGTGTTAGGTACATACTCAATAGATTTAGACAACGTGTCTACATCTCAGTTTCCTGCACATTACAACAGCATGTCGTGTGTACATCGCCAACACGCTGCCTGTACATCTCAAGCACTTTAGGAACACATAACTAACACATAACTAGCACATTGCTACAACATGATGTGTAGTGCCTGGTATGAGCAGATTAGGTGAAGGCAACATGCCAATGTGACGGGCAGGCAAAGTTACAGTGTAATGTTTCCTGCATTTAACAACAACACATTGTCTGCACATCGCCAGCACATCTCCAGCACGTCTCCAGCATATTGCTTACACATTGCCAGAATGTTGACTGCACATCACCAGAATGTCGCTAGCACACTGTCTGTACATCGTCAGCACGTTGCCTGCGAGTCACCAGCATGTTGCCAGCACATCGCCTGCACGTTTCCAGCATGTTGCCTGCATGTCGCGAGCACTGCGAAAGCACATGGCCAGCACATTGTCTTAACATGAACAACATTATTTTAAAACAATTAGACCAGTTTTCAAACTAACAGACGACTTCGTTCAAGGTACCACGTGTATGTAACATGCAGATGACTGTGTAATTAACTTCGCTCACTGTAACGCTGTAGCAACGTATCAGGAACCACCTGTGCTGTGTGCGGCCAAATGCTGAGCTTTTGTGATATCGTAATCAGGTCATGTACGAAAATAAAAAAGCCAAATTTCAGCTAATGCATAATAATAAATGAAAATTAATTAATGTGCGTGGTTTTACTTATCCAAAATTAATAATTTAATTAAGGACTGTACTACAATGTTTGTTTCTGTTTTATTAAAACTACATTTTACTTAGTTACTACTAGAATTATGCGTCCTTCAACATATTTAAAAATTACCTCGGTTACACGAACAGTACACATATTTAGCAATAATTTTACTAAACAGTCTCTTCAGAAATACACTTCAAAGAATATATGAATGTTACAAAAAGTGTGTCCGTACTATTTACTTTGTTTGTGATTTGAACTAAAATGAATCGGTACGGTAAAAAGTAACTGCAAGAACACACTTTTCTAGATAGATTTTTAACATAAATACAGAATACAGTGATTGTTGATACGGAGTATAAATATGATTAATAAAGTAAAAACATTGTTTATCATATGTTGTGACCGAAGCAACACAAGCAGGAAGATCATTTTTACGTTTCATAATGATGCTATTGAACTGCTGTATCAAGACACATTTTGAACACGTACTTTAAAATTGTGTAGCCATAATGCTTCGAAGATTTTGCTACGCCATTCTTTAATATTAAAGTGTGGTAATTGTGTTTATTAAGTCAGACAATTTTCAATTTTATTTGTAATAAAATTAATTTACTTCAGAGTTATATGAGAACGGTACGCAATATTTCTTTTACAAAAATCTTCGTTTTGAAGCAATCGATCATTAGTGTATGTCTGTTATTTTACAGTAGAATATTCTCTTTGAGTCTGATTGCACGCATTACAAACAACTCACTAGTTTGCGAAAGCTTTCCAGTCCCTACTAATAGGCTACTTAATATTTTGTCTTGTAAACATACGATCGCACACAATTTAAATTTATGACGCAACTCATTTGCAACTATTAAACATATCAGACAACCGCAACTTAAAGTGCCTGGTCTATTTCTGACTTAAGTGTAAGATATTCGCTAGACAGTTTTTCTACCGTCCATTTCCTACAGTCTGAATGTAATGCACATACAGTTCTCTCACAGAGACCTGTCAGCAACTCTCGTAGAACACCTCACACTTCGTCAAACAAGAATCAACATGTTGGGAGACGAGGAGATTTCTTCATGTCAATTCCGTTTCTAACACAGTTGTCTTCGTGGCTCCTTCCACGATCTACGATTGCCTGTGCCTCTAGTACACCTCGCTTGCGAGCTTGCACCTCTTTTCGGACAGCACCACAACACTCCGAAGCTTGAAGGAATTTACAAAACGTTTCACGTGCACTTTCTCCTTTTTTATACGTTTACTGTGTACTTGCTGTAATTATACTGTTTTAAATCAGGATTTTTCTGGTTGAAATGTGTTGGGATCGAACTGGCGATCCTCGTAGTACATCGTGCAAACAAATACACCTCATCACTTAGTTTTAAAATGTAGGTGATAACAAATAACATTTCCTAACATCGGGATGATGTCGGCATGAGTTTGTAGACAGGTTGTGTATTCTTTGATTACTTATTGTTGATTAGTGATTCATTGAACATACGTCCATTGAACTAGTGCCACGTGCCAGAAAAGTACCAGAAAATTAACCAATGGGCCCTTCTCATAAGTGTTTCTATGAACGTATACGTAATCTGTAAAGAAAACCTTGCCCATGAGAGGTGAAACTTTTAAAATTGGAGGTGATTCAGGTAATCTCAGCCATGAGAAAATCTTACACTTCAAAGTCCCGCGAAAAAAAAAGTTTCTAACAACACGGCTGCCGCTGTGACGTCATCATTTAGTACACCAGCCGGCACTTGGCGGTCCTGAAGCAATATTTGTGATTGGACATATGACTAGCTATTTAAATTGTGTTTTGGGCGAATATGTATGGCATAGTTAATTATTCTGCTCGCAAACAGGTTTTGCAATGTGACTTAATATAAAATATTAACAAAGAAATGGTTTACATTGGTTTACCGAGTCATAAATGTTTGTAAGACCTTATAAATGGTTGCCGCAAAAAAATGGAAAAATATTTGATATCGTGTTCTGTATCCATTTACTGTACACATTTTATATAAAACGTCATAAAACATTAGGATACTGTCATGGTCTCTCTTTTACTGTTGTTGCGGCATTATATTACTACTGACTGAAAACACTGACAGTTATGACCTTCGATACTTCGGAAACTCCGAACTTGTTTCATCAGTCCCACGAGTGATGATATGCTACATTAACTATAGTTCTAAAGCTTTTAATCACGACTTTCCGCGAATTTCCGCGAATTTCCGCGTATCGACCCGCGAGACGCGCCCTCTCTTCGTATCGGTGGAGGCCAGAGTCAGTTTTATACGCGGCTTCCCGCAAATGTCCGCGGTGGCTCCACGTGACGCGTACACCCGTCCTGGAGGTTGCAGCAGGAGTCCCTATTAACTTTCGCCTTCCTGCCTACGTGGCGAACTCTCCTAGGACCACCCCTGAACTTCTAATTTACCGCGTCTCTCGTGGGTGACTAAAACAACAAACCTGGACCTACCTCAATATTATTCCATTGCATATTTTTTTTAATTCACACACATTAACATTAATATACATTTGAACTTATTTAAAAAAATATCAATTTCTGATTGCTAATTACAAAGTTAATATTAATTTTCACAGCAAGGGGTGGGCATAGCCACGCCTCTCGGTGCCCCCTGTTTAGCCTTCTGTTTTTCAAACTTTCACTCACCTGCTGTGTTAAGGGTCAATTTGCCGTGACACAATGGAACAAATCTCTGGTCATACTGAGCCTCTCACAAGATCACAAAACTAATTTACATATTAATTACTCTAAACAAACATTTTTCATTAAGTAACGTTAAACGAACTATTCTAAGCAAAATGCAATTTTAACTGACTTTCTACGACTATCCTGATCTAAATTACGGTATTTATAATTCATATGTTACTTATTTTCTTTTATAGGCTATATGACTGATACAATACTTAACAAAACTTTTGACGAAAGTTGCTCTCAAAGCATTGAACTGCAGCATCTGAAGAATATTAAACCCTGTTTAAAGAAGTAGGAAAGTGTGTGAACAAATGAATATGCGTTGACTAATGGGTGCAGTAACTTACGCCCCAAAATTTACAATCAGAAATATTTTACATAAATCTGCATTAATTTTACTAATTTCACGAAAAACAATAACTGGAAAGAGAAAATAAAACATAACAGACAAAATTTTTTTAGCACAGTATTTAGAGCAGGCGAAGTTTCATTACCATAACAATTATCATACATTTACTTTACTCTTCTGGGTGGATATAGCCTATAATCAAACACGGAAAAACAGTCTAAAATGCGTTCCAAGTTCACTCCTATTATCAAAATGTAATTTATATAGCCCATAATGGTCAAGTAAATACATCAATTACATCATGTTGGGTATGACTTCGAAGAGTTTAAAGATAAATAGAAAAAATATCATCATTATCATCAATGGATATCGTCACTGGATTAGTTATCAAGGTGTCGGAGAACTTGAAACAGTAACAACATAAACTTCCATTGAAAAGTCTAGTTTATGCCTATGAAAGATTAAAAAAGCACCTGAAATTGTACTGGAGTGGCTTATGATAATTAAAACCGTTTTGGCGAAACTAGGAGCGGAACATCGAGTCAAATATATTCGAAGAATCTGAAATATCCGAAGCACCGGTTCCTATTAATGAAGGAAATTCACCGCATGAAAAAATAAAGAGAAGAACTTTCGACGCCTTATGATCAGAAGAAATTCCATATCTAAAAAAAATAAGTGATCTGCAATAGATGGTTGATGAAATAGAAAATATACTCCCTAGAAACTTGCAATTGTACACAGTCATTCATATTATCTGGATGATTAGTCATACTGTATAATTACCTGATGTTCTTATGTGGGTTGGTTTTAATAGTTGGATTTATGATAGTGATACTCCGTAACTACATCTTCCTTATTTAACTCCAATCGATGCCTAACCAACTAGTAACTCTGTAGTTTTGGAAACTATGCATTAAAGTAAAATAAAGTTGGAAATTGCATTAATATTTCATACAATTTACGTACGATTTGGCAATAGCGGGAGTAGACCTACGAATATAAGCAACGGAAAAACATATATTTGATAATTTATTAATACATTTAGGACCGTTTCACATTATTATGGCTTTCTGTAAGGAAGTTTGTAAGGTGATCAGCGACTCTGGCTTAACAAATGTAATGGCGGTAAGTAGTTTTCTAGCAAATTGTTCTGTGGATGGATTTCTTGATAGAATACATTGCAACCGCTGGAAAATGTCAAATCCTTTGGTTGCATTACGATTTGGAAATAATACATTTAAATAATTTTTGAATTTTAATAATGCATCATTAACTGATATGATACAGGAAGTTCAAAGACTACAAAAATGTAAAATATCATTTCGCATAGAAAATTAAGAACTAAAGGAATTGATGAATGATTACGGTATTATGGTATTTACAAACAATGCTTACCAGAAAATTCCAAAAAATTTTTCAAGCAGAAAATAATGGTTAGGTACAGGAAAGCAATCAGTACCATTTAAATGGTTCGAAGGAGATGATTTGCCAATTTACGTCAGAGATAACTTAAAAACTCTCTCGGGTGTTTATGTATTATTTCAAATTATTATACATTAACTTGTTTACATTTTTACATAAACTTACTAAGAAGTCGATATTTAGGAAGATCAATAAACAGACTGGACTAGCAGTGACGAAGATAATGAAGATATCGACTATAATGATAAAAATTAATAAACTCATTAAACTTGTCTTAAAATCTATTAATAACCTTATAAATTTATACTTTGTTATATTGTTATATAAAGGCTATGAATACAACTAAACAATTTTTTTCGTTGAATTTTTTAATACTTTACATAATTATTAATCAATTTAATTTTGATGCAAAATGTCGAATTTTCTATTAAATTGAATTTTAAAAGTAAAGTTCAATAAACTACAAAATATTATTTACAAATTTATTAGGTTAATTTTTTAGTATTATATCAACATGAAAATTATAGTCAATAATATTTCAAGACTGATATTTTAGTCAAAAATAACTTTACACAATATAATACTCCGATATCCGATCAATCCAAATAATTATCTCACTCGTACTCACTTGGATCGACCTCGCACCTACATCCACACTTGTGTTTGTCTGGCTAGATGTTAGAACTGTCAAAACTGTCTGGTTACTGAGGAAACATCTTTTAATAGTTACCCAAGTAACATAAAATTCAGATTTTTGTACCATAACGTAAGTACATACAGTTACGATTTATTAAAGTTTAAGAGTGTCTGTCAAAGGGTTGCTACGATACTAAGTGCCTGGCAATGGTTGAGGTGATGTTTAATATTATTCCGAATAAAATATAAGCAATTACGCTTTATACTTCGACACATTTAAGTTGCTATTTAATACACGTTTTCTACCGTGTTACCTGTCAAATCCACGATGATCCAAACTTCATACTAGCACATAGTTCCTACCTATTTTGAGAGCACGCGCTGAGAAACTTTCATCTATTATATAATAAGAAACGTCTGGCAATCAGGGGATCCTGCTCTACAATGTTTGAATAATGACGGCCCTGTACATTCTTGCCACTATATTTTACGTATCCTTAAAAGGACTGTGTGGCCGCGACAGATTGCAGCAGTCTGGAAAAATTCACGGCACCGTTGATGACCAGGTATATTCTTACCCACATATTAAGTGTCTTAAAAGACAACAGACCGGTATATTTTTCGCTACAGATAGCTGGTGTCCGGAAAAGGATACAGGCTATATCTTCTTGCCAATACTTTTGTGTGTCCTTAAACAGACAGTGGGTCGTTATATTTTTCGCGACATCTTTCTAATGTCTGAAAAATGACACAGTACCGTTAACTGCTTGGTCTTGCTAATATGTTTTTAGTGTCCTTAAAACGACAGCAGCCCAGCATATTTTTCGTGGCAGATAAACGCTGTCTGAAAAAGGACAATGCACCGTTACAGGCCAGGTATCCTCTTGCAAATATTAGGCGTCGCAGTTGGCGCAGTGGTCAGAGCATTCGCCATCCACCAAGGCGATCCAGGCTCGATTCCCGGCGGGATCGAGTCCCGAATTTTCGCCTGTGGAAATCGTGCCGGACGACGCCGCTGGTTGGTGGGTTTTCTCGAGGATCTCCCGTTTCGTCCGCCCCTTCATTCCGGCGCTGCTCCATACACGTAAACCCTCACCAGCGCTAAAGACTTAGTTGAGCTGATAAAATTATCTTCACTCACTCTTGTCAATATAATTTAGAGGACTTTAAAAAGACAGCTGGTCATTACTTTTTACACTGCCTGAAAAGAGACACTGCAACGTTAATTTTTGGGTTTCGTATTGCTTATATAATTTAAGTGCCCTTAAAAAACTGCATGCAGGTATTTTTTGCTTCGAATATCTGCTGTCGTAAAAAGGATTCTGTGTCGTTAAAAATTCAGATTCAACCTGCTAATATCTTAAATGGATTCTTTAAAAGAATGTCATCCAGTGTTATTTTTGCGACAGATATTCACTATCGGAAAAAGGGTACGGTGCCATTAATGGCCCGGCATTTTCTACTGATGTCCATGTGTCCTTAATTAAGACAGCGAGCCGATGTCTATTTCACGATCTAATGCCAACTGTGATCACGCCATTAACGGCTCGGTATATATTCACCGACTTATATTTCCTGTCATAAAATAGATAATTAGCAAACGTCTTTTTCGTGACGGCTAACGTTTGTCTCAGAAATATATATTACCGTTACCTGCTCGCTGTCTTTTATCATATTGTAGACACTTGACAACAGTTCGGACAGAAGGCGGGCAACACATCGTAAGCCGCCACTTTGTGTTTGCTAGGAATAATTTCTCTCAGGGTGATAAAACCGATCAAGTTGTCAAAAATAGGTTAGACACTGTTTGTGTCCAGACTTTTATGGTCTTTATTTCACCTATTTGCATAAATTTCCGTACGACCAACAGTTAATGAAATATTACCAAAAACTATTTTCAGGAGCCGTTTTTATAAATGGCGGCAATTGCCCTAGCGTGACAAAGTTTCATCCTGCAGATTCGTAATTAGCAGAAAAACTGAGAAAGAACCAGTATAAAATATTTTACCCCCAACATTTCCAGGTATAATAGGTTGGCAACCAGACTAACGTGATTCACGGCCACAGTTCACATACGAAAAAAAAAGGGAAATGTAATCGTTTCGAAATCATTGTCCAGTTTAAAATCTGTAACAAATGTGTAAATGCTTTGCACGAGGTGCACTAGGTGGCGGTCTAGCGAACGACGTTCTACGAACTCGTTACAGGCTATACATAGCTTACTTCAAAGGGTTTTCATTGCACTTCGCCACATTTGCGGCTCCGTCTGTTGGCTGAGCGATGTGCTAGTATCCGTTGAAATATGCGCTAGTCGGTGAACTTTATGGAAGTGGTTTTATAAGGAAATATGCAAATTCAGTCATAGGGTCTATAAATTGAACATTTAATATTTTTAATTTTGTTACGCTCGTTTTTTTTTTTTTTTTTTTTTTTTTAATTTTCACGGTAAACAATGTAACTTTCAAAATGGACTTAGAATATTTAAATTTTCTTGCTTTTTTTTAACAAAATTAAGGGACATAACACTACAAATTTTTGTTTAGACTAGAAAACTTTTTCTCATTAATATCATACAAAACATTAAAACATAATACATGCATACCTAAGGTTATATATGTTTTCAAGCGTGAAACCATGAAACTAATGTTACTGGTTGGTAAAATTCTAATGCTTTATAATTTTGGCGTACATAAAATCTCGAACGTTTTAAGAATTCACAAAAAAACTACCTCCTTGGTGATGAAGTCTGTGTACTTTTACATATTAAATTACTACACATAAAATTTGTTTACGTTTTTTTACATTTATAACCAAGTTTTTCAGTGTAGATTGCAATAAATTATTTTACTGTACTTATTTTATTGGTAGTGCCAAATGACTTGGTTAAACATTTTTGTTCTTGGAAAATTAACCGTAATTTGTAATACATTAGTTGTACAATGTACTATATTAATAAATCCATGTAGTCTATCGCTGATTGACGCCAATTTCACGAAAGCACACGGCTATCAACCACCTGTGGTCTAGTAGCAATTCGTCTCAGGCCCTCTCTACTCGAATAGGACAGAAGATTTCCTACCTATGATTGCCGAAGTGGAGGGTACGCAGAGAGATAATAATTTATGAAGTGAAAAATTATTGCTGAAATTATGCAATGAATTGAAATTGTATTGTGTATTAATGGATGTAGTCAACAAATACTTTTTTTAATTGTTTAAAAATTTACATATCATCACGGGTGTAATTTGGGATGTACCTTAAATGCTCAGAGATACACTCCCATAAGTAAACTTTAGCAACAAAGGGGGATTATATGTGTCTGTAGCCAAGCAATTTACAAGTAAAATACTTTAAAATTCATTTACCAAAATTTAATACAAAAATGTAAGTTTTACAAATTTACGACTATACAGGAAAGAAACAATTTGTAATCTATTACAATCTCCTTACAAATTCAAAAATTGCTTTTATAAATATTTTGAATTTTCTTTGCATGACAACCTGACATTTCTGGTAGTCACTCCTGATCCGACTAGTAATATCTACACTGTTAGAAAAAATTTCGGTGAAATTACGGAAAAGTACAGGCAAAAATTATTCATAAATCTTCGTAAAGTATCGGACACTCGGTTTTTTATGATAACTGAACCCTCCGTAAAATGATCGACAATCCGTTTTTCGCAAAATAAAATAAAATTTCTCTAAGCTAACAGCACTCCGTTTTCGAGAAACACGACATAACTATTTACTATGTGTTCTCGAGATTCTGATCCACTGTTTAGTAAACTGAAAAGTTTTTCGAATATGCTGGGATTCGAACCCACGACCTTACATTTGCTAGGCAGAAGATCTAACCATAGCACCACAGTGACAATAAATGACTAAGTGAGTTCCATGCAGTGGTAAGATATCAACTTTATAAGAGACAACTTTTGTATTTGACATACTGATTTTAGAGAACTTAACTAGTTATATTATGAGAAAAAGAGTTTATTCTATAGAAATAAATAACTTTAAAGGTACATATTCGCTAGCACAAAACACAGAGAACAGGTGCGATTTTTTTTCAGATGTGATGAAGTAAGGAGAATATAAGATGTGTGCAGCCATTGAGTGGGGTAGGCTAGAAGGGTGAGTCATAAGGAAGGAAAGGGGCAAGAGAGGCTACAGGGGTATGATTTAATCCAGGACAGGGCTATATCATAAGGAGAAGAGGGCTATGACAGGCAGGGGTATGATGTAAGGGTACAGATAGGCTAGTACAAGCTAAGGGTTAAGGAGAGGGAGGAGACATCCACTTCCCCCTCACGGTGTTCTGGCATAACTTGTACTAAAAGGGTCCATTCCCCTCATTACCCCTCCCCCCTCTCTCCCTGACCCACCCCTCCTAGGACAGGGCTTAAGCTCTCAGCCATTCGCAGACATCATGGCACTTAGGTGTTATTCGTACCGAAAGACCCCAACAACCAATCCCTGCCAAGGACACACCCCCTAATGGCCCTGTAGGCCAATAGCAGCACCTGGGGGAGGGGGGACTAATGCTATTCAAATGCACCTTATGCCGGTTCTGCTCCCAGTTGGGGCCAAAACGCCCACATGGTCACTACTCGGAACACTTCAGTCACTTACTGGACTGTTCGGCCCTTTGTACATGCGCGATACGAGTGCTTGTTTGTATTGCTCTTCTCTTCGCGGTAAAGTGTGGACGAGCAGGAAGCAGGAAGTTTGTCTTGTCTTCTTTTCATTTAGCACCATTGTGCATGCACATTAACTCCAGGATTCATAGTGATTATTAATACCACATTTTTTTAAAAGAATCACAGTAAAATACGTTTTAAAATTGTACAAAGATATTTACATGTATTTATGGAAAGTTACGGTCAGACATTCGTAAACTGACAATATGGACAAAATTCCGTAAACAAAAATTACGGAAGACACTTCCGTAAAATTACAGTACTTTTCTGTAAATATTTCCGTGATTTTTCGTAAATTTTAACACCGTAGATAGAATGATTTACTGTGGGAAAACTTGACTGTTTGCTGGGTTTCAACCCACGTTAAGTTTACCAGACGATAACTGGCTTTCGCTTTTATGTGGAGCTGTTGTCCTATTTGGCGGCTCCAATAAGAATCCCGCTGCTGTAATATTTGATGACTTATTATTGGATTGCTGGCAGCTACGTTGTGTGAGACATACATCACCAAATCATATGTGTTGTAAATAACTACAGCGTTTTCAAGGGTATGTTGACACAAAACGTTTTCGCGATATATGATCCTCTCTAGTAACATCAAAAAACTAATAAATTAAAGCTCTTACTCATCAAACATATTCCACATTACCAGCGTTCTTACAGCCACTGAATTCCGACAGACCATCTGTCTGATTGACCTCAAAAACCGATCCCGATGGGGAGGGCAGAACCCCTTACGTAGTTTACACTTTTCCGAGTTAAGCAACCTGACCGGCCATCCAGAACATTCAAGTGGGCCGGCGTCAGTTGTGGCAATCGACTATCACAAAAATAAAACTGCCAATTCTGGCACGTGCCCCACTTAACCCGTGTTTCACGCTAAGTGATGAACCCTTGTGTACTACTCTAGGCATACAGAAATATAACTGCCCGGGCTCGATTATACCCTCCACGCACAGAAGTTTCCACAAGAGCCACACCAATACACGACACAAAACATAATTTAAGTATCCGCAACCAACCCTAAATTGACCCCCGTGACAAATAATAACAAAATTGTATTACGAAGATGGTAATCGACGTGGCTGGCAACGTCAACTTTAAAGCTGTATTCAAATTTTTATTATGATTTTTATGTGTTTAGGGTTATTTCTTGCCAACTTTGGACGTCTTCGGCGATATTAATGTTCTCGTCAATTAATGTTATTATTTCTCCTATCATATGATCTTGTTCCTTTGGACACTCGTATTGTTTATGCCAAATGATACGTTACACACATTGTGAAATTGCAGGGTACTGGTGATAACTTTAGACACATTCAACGTAATCTACATGTAATAAAATTAAAACGTGGAAACCCACCAACAAAAGTTTCGTGTCAACGTGCGCTGTATAATGTCGTGAACAAAACCAAACGTCCTGGACTTAACTGCATTGGCAAGGCGTGATCCTCGATATTAAATATGAAGGCTTGGTGGCTATATTAAAAATGACGGCTTAGTAGCATTACATTTGGATTGGTGGCAGAGACGCATATTTGTGAAGCCGACGTCAATGGTTTAGTGTGAGATAATTATTCATGTAATGAGAGGTAGGCCTACCTCGCAGATATCTTGTATACTTCAACTGGGGGATTCTGTAAGTGTAGATAGATTGTTCGCATTAAAATTTTCCCTGTTGAAGTTCCGAACGAAACCATACATTCACACATTATGGGATTGTTAATACTCTGATTGAAGAAATATGGTCGTCTACAATAGAATCAAAATAGATACATGTGTCTGTATCAGGAAAATGGCGTTGGCTAAAAACATCTCGTCATAGTTAGTTTACAGCCATGGACCTGTGGGTTTTGCGGTACACCAAGACCAACCACAGATGCGTAGCCACTGCTCCCAGCCGGAACAACACACTGCTGCCTGCCCTATTCTGTAGCAAGCGCGGACAACGCAGCAGGGCAATTTATCACAGACATTCGCATACTCCACACGAGACTAACGAGACACCAACGTTGATTACATCAGCTTCCAGCTTTCCAAGACTGTTCGCCCAAGTCACCAGCGCACACTTGTAAGAAGGTAGAATGGACCACGCAGATGAAACTGTGTCGCTATTGAACAATCTCTCTCTAACCCACATGTAACTATTGATACTGATTCCTCGTCTGCGCACGTAGAAGTCATGTCTCCTGGTATGGTCCTAGAAGAGGAAATGGTTGCTATCGGTTCACTACAAAATTAAATGGTTCACAGGTTCCTATAAAAATCTCCGTCATAATAACTCCAGCCCTTTGCATTTGCAGTGAAAGCACATTTTTTTTGTGGCATAACACATGGTTGCACAATATAAGGAAACCATATTCGAACATGTTGCATAGAAGATTTAACCGGAAATGACGACCCAGGTGATCACAGTGGCAATTGTAAACATTTGCGCAACTGAAGCACCCTACAAATATCAAGTCATGTACAATCTTTTACGTGCACAAGCCACTGACGTTTAAATGTTTACAGGAAATCGCTATAGTTCATTTGCGCCAAAATAATATACAAGTTACACAAACATCGGGATTGACGGCAGAGAAACATGTATTGTGACGTGTAACCGCATACAGTTAACGAATATTTGCCACTATTCATCCAGATTATAAGCGCGTGGGAAACATGACGGACGTTGCTACTGGCTGGTAGTTTTCCTCGGAGAACTCTCGTTTCCCTCGTTTCTATCATTCCGTCCCTGTTAAATTTAAATGGTTTCATTTCACACCATTCCTCATTTATCTCCTGTCCTCCAGGTTGGGGGTAGGTGATGGGCTGCCGCCCCATCCCATATTCTGAATCATTGTTGAAGCAAAGCAAGGATATAGTGGCACGCAGTGTCCTAGGCCCAATCTCTATACATTAATTATTTTTTATTTTGTCATCATTCATAAGGTTTAATTAATGCTAGAACTCTCTTCTCAACACAGGCTCCAGGCATTCTCAATGCAGAAATCACAGTGATATATTTCCCCCGTATATGTTTACACCTCGCCCGGGCAATCAACACAGAGCGACTATATTTGCATTTATTCGGGAGGAAATTCTGTGATTTTAAATATTACACTGTGAAAAATTTTCTCCGTCGATTTACGGAATTTCCGGTAAAATTTTCCCCAGATACCTCTGTGAATTCAAGGAAACTTATTTCCTAGTCCAACAGAACTTTCCGTAAAACAGTTTCAACACATGGAACAGAGCCATACTTACATGTATATAATGCTACAATTGCATTTATACAGATTGGTAGATTTACCGGTGAAGGTATTGTAATATATCCGTAATATTTACAGCTCTCTAACCGATAAATTTACGATTTTTTTTCCGTGCAATTGACCGCATACTTACGGGTATATTAGTATGATTCTGTAGTGTATATTTACTATAAATATTTCCGTATATTACTTTGACGGTCACTATTTTCGTTTATTAATGATACATTTCTGTTAAAATTCATAAAGGTGTACATGCGAGTATTTCAAGTGATACCGACTACCAGTGGAATTTTTGGTGTTTTGCTAAGGAGTAACTACACAATAGTTGCTAAAAACTCTTACAAACATAAGGTGGCACTAGAAAAAATTTAGTTGTTTTACGGAGAAGTGCTGGTAAAAAATTCTCCAGAAGTGTCCGTTAGTTTACGGAAGGCAATTAGCACCATTTATGGAAATTTGCATATTTATGAGAATTTATTATGATGCAGGCATAGTAATGTGTACGGTCCTTTTTAAGTTTATTCTCGCAGTTTTACATATGTTTAATTAATGAAACGTAACTATGCGTAACTGTGATACAAAATAATGTTTCAGTTTATTAAACAGACATGTCCGTAAAATTACCCGGAAATTCACGGAAATTTTTAACAACGAGGAGAACCACTATAATATAAAGCGGGAATATAACTTAAGCCATACCGTGCCCTATTGCAGCACGGGAATAGTGACCGGAAGATCAGAATGCTGGGGTAAACAGAGGTGTACTATTTCCGTAAGAAATGTGCGCAATGGTTACGATACAAACAGTAGTACTGACACAGGTGGATGTGATTGTCCTGTGTCAAACCAGGGGTGAGAAAACTGTTTCAATATCGTGCAGCACGCTGCTGGAGATAGCAAGTATCATTGCTGTACACTTACGCACTGCAGGACTTCTATACACTTATTGCACTACGGCGTGTATCATGAAAACTAAAATTATGGGGATCCACGGAGCTGAATGCGGAATCAAATTTATCACGTGAGAACGGAAATTGTGAACTAAAATGCACGTCAGCTCGATTAGCACTGCGAATGCGTCGTGATATGATCGTCCGCAGTCGAGTGTGACTTCCGGACGATGTACAGCGAGTTGATATGCCCAACATCGGTCGACTGGGATGCAGGGGCAAGTTTTGATCAGACTTGCGGTATTAGCCTAAGCTTAGAAAAGAAAAGAATCACCAAATGTAATAGCTAATTTACTCACTGATTAATACTTCAGAGTGTACGGTATGTTGCAACACGACATCAAAATCTTCAGGTGTGGATAGTTTGATTTCTACAGGAATATTGCGTAAGGGTAAGGACAGTTTTTCGTAGAGGGTTACTTGGTCGCACACAAACATAAGGTATTCTCATATAGGAATTTAAAATGAAGTAACTTTCTTGAGTCAATGGCTACAGACCGATCCTGGTACTTTGTACGGATTGTAAACTGATCGTGCTGGCGTATGCTCACGGCGGCTATATGTAAGGGCGCGGAACATCAACGCGCATGATCTTGCGAAAATACGAGGTGTTAAGTTAATAGTCCAGTAAATACCTTGAATTTAATCACGCGTTAAAATATTTTTCGACAAGACATGTGACCGAGTTAATTGAGGATTCCTTGAAAGACTGTTCATGCACGTGAGCATTCTTCCCCACACTACATATGTCCTCTGTACGCTCCGATCAAATTCACAGCCCAAATGTCTCTCAATGGCAGATTTGGGCGGAAATTTAATGATAGTACATCAGTTCGGCAAGGGTGTCCTTTACTACTGCATTTGAACCACTCGTCAGAAATTTGGTCTTGCCAATATTCATGTTGCTGGGGGCCATACGTATGATGATGGTCTGTTGTTGTGCAGAGTGACGGTGACATTACGACTGTCAAGGACGTTCTCATGTGTTATTATTCAATGTAAAATAAACGGGGACAGTTTAACGGCAATGCTTTGTGATCTGTGGAAATATGCCATATTGGAGCCATACTGGACGTTGTTTCGAGCACTAACGAATACCATTATTGAGCTACCGGATGAAGTTGTCAAACATGTTTACTATGCGACCATTACCGCAAGGTAACGAACAGTGTGATACGTATCCAAAACGCACTTTCTGCCCTGGCATGGGCTAAAATGTATAGAAATATTTGAGAAAAGGACATAGCCGTCCGCGCAGCAGTCTTCGCTTTTGTGAACGGTCATACTCGTACGCCTTACCGACAGAAACCCATTGACCTGAGTTCGGAAGATCGTCATGAAGAATGCAGCTTCCACGACACAGCCATGCGTAGGGTTTCCGACTATGTACTCTCGACGGTTATAGAGTTGGTGCTACAGTCCAATTGCACAACTCATAAACGTCCCGCCCCTTGATGTGTGTGCATTTAACATGTATTTCCCGGAGTTGAGTATATTCCCTTCTGTCAAGCGATGGACAGCAGTGCGGTTGATGACGAACCTCAAAGACTTTGCATATTCAACACATACGCGTTACTTACTCCATGATTTTGTGGCGCAGATACGCAGTACCAAATGGTCGGCGATAAATGACAGCGTGTGTAGTCGGTGATTTGACTACAACATTCTTTTCTAACTTGTACTGTTAACGCATGCTCGTGTGAATTGTTCGCCTACATGGGCATTTATTCAGAGCATATCACAAGGCCGAAAGTTGATATATCAATATTAAAAATGGAAATTAACGTACATCTGGCCCAAATTATAGTTATGACTTTACGGAAGTGAATTACGCTACCGGGTATTAAATTTACTGTTTCCTCTATTCAAATAAATAATGTGTTGTATGCAACACGACCACTTGAAATAATACATCGCCTTGGGATTAATTGGATCTTGATAGTAACATATTGTAAACAACACACGGTCATAGGTCGCAAAAATTACGCCTACATTTTTAGAAATTGTGCTGGCCCGTACATTTGTGGTAAATTACAAAAAGTAATAACAGTGTACGCAAGAACTTGTTCGGTTTTTTAAACTCTAAAAATTAAATTCTAAAATATTTCAGGATGGTTGCAAGAAAAAAATGTAACAACCAGAGAAATCATAATTTATAACAAACAAAAATATTGGTGTAAAGCCGATTTTATCCTTTTTTTGCCTGAAAAAAAACTCTGTACAACTTTAATTTAGTCGTAACGAATGTGCATATTTTCTGTAATTAAGATATAATAATTGTTATGCTTCGTGAGTGGTGTTGCAAAAGTTGTACACCAAAACAGTTTAGGTGCTGAACATAGCATAAACCTAAGACAAACGGTGCTGTGTTGTGACGAATAACATATCTGCCCAATCATTTCCAATATTCAATAACAACATAACATTGCAGGAAAACCACAACAAATGCTAAATGTATTTTACTGTTACCATCTGAAAATATTCATTACAGAATAAAAAAGCTGAAATGTTAATAATTATGTTATTGAGGTTAATTAAGTCAAATTTACCTACACCGTGCATTGCTGGGGGGTATTTTTTACCGTGTCGTGAATCAAATGACGTGAACCGAAATGGCGTCTGTTTACTTTTCATCGTCTTGAAAACAACCTAATCCACGCATGTGTTTGAACTTGTTAGCAGTTCTTGATACCATAAAACCCGAGGACGTTAACTTTGGTTTATAAACGAAATGTGTGTAAGTAACATAGATTGTTTCTTCAAAAATGGCTGTAACGTAGCCAAATAATTTGTTAGCTGTTGGAAATGACAAAGTTTGTACGGCAAATTTTTTATGTTTACGTTAGCTCTGAATACGCTATATTCAGTTGTTTTAATATTTATTTTAGACATGTGACGACATGTTTATTTCAATTGTTTTCGTTATTTTATTCTAAACTAGACCAGAATACGAAATTTGGTGACAAAACACGGATGATTTGAACTAGGGTTCGGATTCAAGAAAAATATACGCTTGAATTAGACATTTATATAATTTACTGCAAAAGTAACTGATATATTTTTAAGTTATTTGGTGAGTATGCTACTAGCGTGTAAAACACGATTAGGCCATTTGATTACATAAACATAAAACATCTAGCAGATTTACATTTCTAGCACCGTATAAAGACAGAACACAACAGTTATCACCATAGTCAAGTAATATTTTTTGTGATTTTACACACCAAGGTGTTACATAAAGAGGTTAGAAAATTACAAATACAGAGTTCCTGTACTTTGTTACAGTATGCGCACGGAAAGAATAAGGCTGGACACACAAAAAATTCAACTTAATGCAGTAGGAGTGTTTAAAAAAATCCACTTTATGTAACTGACAGGTATGTGTTTTTTTTATATTTATTGTTATAAACATTGTTTTCATACTAAGTGATACAATTTTAAAATAATTACAGGTTCAGAGTGTTCTGCCACTGGTTCTGCAATCACAGTTATTTTGGAAACGTGATTCTCGCTTGCATCATGATATCTTCGGCTATGTTAGCCGCAGAAGATCCGTTACGATCTTCAACAACTCGCAATGAGGTAAGAATTAGAATTTTATTATTTACTATTTGTAAGGCTTTAGAATTTTCGACATACTTATATTTTTGAAAATATCGCAAGTGAAAATTAATTTGAGTAATCAGTAAAAGTATGTCAATACGTATTTATACAGTTTATAAAAAATTAGATAAAACTTTATGCAGACTGAAAAAAAATTAAATTGCAGAAAATAAAATTAGTAAAACATCTGAGATACATTGCAGTAAAAATATTTACATTGTAAGCAGATATTCAAATATGTTTTTCGTTGTACTACATCACGGGCTAAAACTTAAATAAAACAAATAGTATTTTCTTGGCTAAAGATTGTCTTGCAAGACAATCTTCAGACGCGGCTCACACCCACAAGCCAAGAAAATGCAGACAACGGCCGCGAAAGCCTGCGATATATTTTAAAATAAATAGTGTTTATACACACTCATGTGCATTGTGCATATATATACATATATACTGTATTATTTAACTACTGTTTTTCGTATAATTTATATTGTTTAGCTAGTTTTGGTTTTTAGTGAATCATCATTGTTCGCTCGTAATAGCGTATGCCCAAAATTTTACTTAGAATATCATTATTTTGGTTTGTAAAAATTAAAGAATGTTAATTTGTGAAATTTCCTCGCCATTTCATTTACTAATGTACAATTTTTAACTCGAAATAAACAAATTTAATACAATGTGGCGAAATTTCGCCGCTTATAAATGGATTTAAAATAGTTGCTGAACGTGGTGTACCGTCGTAAAAAGACTGGTTGATTATACAGAATAGTTCGGGATGGAGCGCGTTGTGAGATATCACTTCTGTAATACCCGTCTACTTTCCTACAGGCACCACGTAAATAATAACGCCGGTACAAGTACGTTATCAATGCTGTGGATAACATGTACCCGACGTGTGTGTGTGTAAATTCCAAAATACATGTATAGGAAAATTATGCTATACTAGTACAAGTCTGCTGACACCAGAAACAAATAAAATAGGTTAGTATATGAGAGTATTGGGCGCCTGAACACATCGTAAAAAGATGAAAATCAATGTCAAAATATTTTGCAATGGCTTTTACTCAATGTTTGTTTGGAAAAAAATAAGAGTTGAAACATAAGCAATAATTACTAGGGTAAAAAAAAATAACCAGCCAAGTTAAACGTATAATCAAATTCATTTAAACTTAGTGTTCATTATTAATATTTTCGGCAAAAGTTCAGCGGTGAGTATGGGTCGATTGGTGGGTGTAAGATATGTAGTCCAGCAGACTTAATGGGATATTATAAGATGCAGTGGGATGATGGCAGCTTGACTAGCGGTGATATATGATGACTCCATGTTGATTAATACAGGCTTTCTACATACTATTAAACGACTACTTACTGCCTTCGTCATAGAACAAAAATATTTCCCTCGTGGAAATAAAGCTCCAGGACGCTTATCTGTGGCGTATAGAAGTTACTTGCAGACTTCACGGAGAAATAAACTTCAAATCTTGAAGAGATCCATGCACTACACGTCCATTCAAGCTACGTCTTTTCTTAGAACTTTCTGAAAAACAAAACCAACAAAACAACTAAATACTCATACTGTTTCCTGTCTAAGAGAAAGTATTAGTGGAGTAAAACACTTGGCTGGTTGGCAAATTTGGTGCATGAAGTGCATTATCAAAACAAAGTGATAATTTAAGCCGAACATACTAAATTCCAGTTAAAATAAAATATGTTGCAGTAAAATCATATCAGGCGGGGGTGTCTAGCAAATAAAATAATTAAAATAAAATCTGTGGCATGAAAGAGACAGTGAGATGTCACAGATTACCCGGTACCAAGTTTAAGAATGCTCTGAAAAAGCATGGATATTAACAGCGAAAATACAATGATACAGACTTACTTAAACTGACAAATACAAAATAAGATAAAAAACACTGATCATCAGTCGCACTCGTGTTCCTGAACACTGTGTGTCTACCTGATGACGGGAACAGATTCCAGTTCCCGAAACGTCGTAACACTGTCTGTCTGGAAAACTACTGTGTCTTGTTTCGTCTCTTCGTTGTGTCGTTTGTCTTTTTTGTATACGTCTGTTATCTGTTGCGTTTTGTCTCGTCTATTTGTTGTGTCTTTTTGTTATTTTTCTTTTCGTGTCTGATATTTGCTGTGTTTTTTGTTTCATCTCATCGTTCTGTCGCATGTTACTTGATTTTTTATTTTATTTGTTATTATTTTCATTTATTATCTGTTTGTTCCTTGTTTCTATTTGACCCGATTCCATTCTGGAATTTCTTGTTGTGTATGTATCTTGCTGACTAAGCATACTCTGCTTATATTATGGTTTTCTTTTATTTGTTTAGTTTTCTTTGACAGTTGTTCAATTTGCAATGGAGTACGTCCAAGAAACTGAATCCAGTCAAGATAAAAATGAACAATTAATCGTTCTGAAATCCTTAGAGTGTCATGTTGCTGTCAGAAGAAGTATCAGAAAACATATAGTATATAGCTATTAAATGTTTGTTTTATTGCAATGAAATATGTTTAAGATGTTCGATTAAATTGCAAATATTTTGTCATTTTCCTGTGCCTAATCGCTGTTCGAAGATGTTCACGTGAACGTTCTACACCTGTAAGCACTGGTGATGTGTAGTTGCCTTGACAATCACATGACAAACACTTTGCTATCTCGATGATGAAGATTTGTTGGCGTTCCCTTCTCGTACTACTCCGTCCTCGCTGGTTCAGAACCGGAACTGCCTGAGTTGGATCATCTGACGTCGAAATCTCTCGAAGTTCTAGGTGCGCTGTTGCAGATATCTCTGTACACACCAATTCAAAGAAAACAGCAGAGCGTTCAAGGAAATCTTAGTGACTGTAGTGATAATATTTTTAGATGCACTCTCTTCGCGGGTTCATCGCTCGCGTATTGGCTAAAGGAGCGTTCATGAACACAGTACTGGAACAGATAGTTTTCTTCTATAAATTCACACCTATTTCACTTTATATTCGTAGTACTGTCACTTTCACTGTGTTGACAGCAAAAATTGGCTGTATTAAATTAATTATAGTTTCAGGCACGCTATACCAAGCATTGCGTACTGTTCAACATTTTCTATTATTATAGCCAAAACATTGTTTAAGATAGCTACATTACCATGTGCAAGATTAACGACGAAATTACGTGTTAATGTATATTAGATATTCTGCAAAACTTGCAAAATGCAAAAAAAATGTGTTCTTCTCTGTTAAAAACAAAAAAAAAAAAATTCCTCGTGAAGAAAGAATCACTAATCATGGCCAAAAATACATGAATTATGTACAATAAATCTTGTTATCACGTGTAATAATATACAAGACTGACATATTTACTTAACATTGGCAGATTCACTAAATATAACTGATGGTATCAGACTGATCACATTGGAATGCTATGTTGCTGCATAACTGTCTAAGTCAATTGTGCAATTAGCAAGTAAAGTATATACAGAAATATTTATTTGAGGTTATTGTACTTGAATATTCTAGATAGTTGTAGAGATTCATGACATGTTCTGTGTTACTGGTGCAGTATAATGAGATGTGTCAAAAAATGGTGAATTAACACAATGGCATAAGTGACAAAAATATCTGCTCGATTCTCTGTCGAGTACAAATACACATGGCACAAACGACATCGCCATATGCCTCATAAATAAAATTCTCACAATAATATTAGCAACACAAAAATCTCATCATATAATACAAATTATAACCATAAACATGTGTTTCATGTCATCTACAATATAAAATTGTCAAATACAACTTTCTCAGATTCATCTCTGCAGGCGGGATGTACTTCTTCAGTAGCCTTATGTTATAGTTGCCTTTCGTCTGTGAAGTAGCAGGATCGACTAAAAAATAACAGTTCATTAGTAACACGTTCGAAACGGTATGGACCTTCGAACATCAGTAGCAGCTTCTTGGTTATGTTATTCCAATACTAAGATATATTACTGGTTCGTAACAATACCAAATCTCCAATGTCAAAGTGGCTGATACGCAACTTCTTGAAATATCTTCCGCGCCTCCTAGCAGCTTTATGTGAGTCTTGATCTTGCCAATTTAATTACTTCCTGGTGGAATTCTTCCCCATTCACAGGACAGTTGGAAATATGTGGCCGCTCGCTGGGATTAAGTATCTGTAATCTCTTTCCAACTAATACCTCGTACGGCGTAAATCCTGTAGAAGTATGTATAGTTTGGTTCATGGCGAGTTCCACTAGAGGTAGTTTGTCTCTCCAATTCTGTTGCTGTTGGTGGCAGTGTATACGTAGAATGGTACGCAGTGAAGACATACGTCGCTCGACTGCATTACTCTATGGATGGCGAACAGAAGCTGTAGTTGATATAATATCCATCTTGCGCATGCTATCTTGCGAAGTATTTCCAGTGAACTGCGTACCTTTGTCCGAGATGATGCAATTAGGTTTGCCAACCTCTTCACAAAACAAACGTATCTTTCTGACTAGCGTTTCGGCTTTAGCCTGTACCACAGGATACAATTTAGTGAACTTGGAGAACATGTCCATGGCAACAAAAACGTACCAAACTCCACTACGTGACTTCGTTAACGGACCAAGTATGTCGACAGAGACGAGACAAAGTGGCTGGTCTGGGATGACTGTTTGAGGTTCTCCTTGTAGATTTTCAGTGGCACTTTTCGCCTTTTGACAGATATTGCATGATGTGATGAGCTTCGCTACTGATTTCTGCATTCTTAGCCAATAAAGCTGATGTCTTAATGCTTCGCTTGTTTTGTTGACGCCTACGTGACCCAAGAAGAAGTGTGTTTGCCAAATAATTTCTGAAGTTTGTGCAATAGGTATCACTGGTTTCCAATACTCTTCCAACGGTGATTTAGCTTTAGCATGATGAAACAAGATGCCATTACTGTCCAAGCAATATAATATTCTGAGCTGCTGTTCAGTATCTTTGCTCTTGAGTCTTCGGATTACAGCGGAACACTTCTTGTCGTCTTCTTGCCAAGACTTGAGTTCCTTCAGTATGTCTTCAAAATGCGGGTGTTGTTTTAGAGACCGTAAACATGTAGCTGCTACTGTTAACTGATTCTTTTGCAGTGATGACATTTTCAGAGTAGTGTCTTCGTCGGGCACTCGACTGAGGTAATGGGCGACTATATTCTCGCTTGCCTTGATGTATTGCATATCGATTTGATACTCTTGCAAAAGTAGGGACCATAGCATTAGACGGCCTCCGAATACCTTTCCTAGACATAGACGTGTTCGAGCTTGATGGTCCGTCAATAACTTGATCTTCTCACCTAGGACTAGGTCTCGAAATTTGGTGAGTGACCACACAATCGCAACTACCTCCTTTTATGTGACAGTGTAGTTGCGTTCCGTACTATTTAGAGTGCGACTGACCATCGCAACAGTTTTTTCGATGCCGTCGTCAGCTACTTTTGTTAGCAGTGCGCCAAGCGTGTAAGCAGAAGCGTCAGTGTACAATAGGTGTTCTCTACCGATGACTGGGTCGTAGATAACTAGTTCTTCCAAGAAATGTTTCTTCACTGCATCAAAAGTAACATCATGTGCATCGGTCCATTTCCAAACAATGTTCTTCTTTAATAAGTCGAGCAGAGGATGAGCAATATCCGCAAGCTTGTTGGAATAATTTCGATAGAACCCTACGACGCCAAGGAAAGCTCGTAGTTATCGTACATTACTCGGCTTAGGAAAATCTTTTATGGCCTTTAACTTGTCAGGAGCTGTCTTGGTACCCTCAGGGCCGAGGAATGGTACTTCCTGTCGACGCCACAACGATTTCTTAAGCTTAATAGTCATACCAGCTTCGGTTAATTTTGTTATGACAATGTTCAGGTGTTCCAAATGTTCCTCAAAACTTGCAGAAGTGATCAAAATGTCGTCGACATAGGCGCGTGCGAAGTGTTTGCACTCGGGACTTAGTGTTATGTCAATGCACCTAGTAAACTCGGCGACTGCGTTCACGATTCCAAAAGGCATAACTTGAAAACAGAACTGCCTGTTGTCAAAAAGAAAAGACGTAAACTGTCGGCTGTCGTCGGACAATGGTATCTGCCAATAAGATGCTGACAAGTCTATGGTACTCATATATTTTACTCCTGAGTAGAGCCGAAGAATATCGCTGACTTTCGTAGGGCCTTCCCTATCGAGGATAGTTAATGTATTAATTTTGCGCCTTTCAAGGCAGAGTCTGATGGAACCGTCCTTCTTTCGTACGCAAACCATAGGATTAGCATATGGGCTTGACTGTCGTTTCACTACCTTCCAGTCTATCATCACTTGTAAGAAATTTTCCGCTTCCTGCTTATACTTATTAGGCACCGGGTAGGACTTACGGTGAAAAGGTTCGCCTTCCCTTGCCTTGACGTGCTCTGTGTACAAATTATTTAGTCCTGGCTTATCAGAGAATGTACTGCGGTGCTGTAACAGTAACTTAGACAAAGTGTTTTGATGTGCTGCGGTAAGTGAATCAACTTCCGACGTAACTTTTGTTATCTCGTCCACGGACGCTATAATACTGTCATCTCGCTTGTATTGGAACGAAAAGAAAGATGCTGACTTCTTTTCTCAAAGAACAAACAAAATTGTCAGAATATTCCCAGTGATTAGGTGGAGTAATATGTGATCGCTCAGGTGTAGAAATTAGCCACCCTCCGAAGTTCAAATAATGCTGTACATCGTAAGGAAATCAACTCCAGGGATTAGTGGCTTAGCTAATACTTTCACTTTTAGTACTGCCACGTCCTTCGTGTCGCCTAGTCCACCAATAGATAATACTGTCTGTCGGGTTACTACAGGACCAGCTTTAGAAGTAGCACCGAGAATCTTGATGCGCGGCACTGGCATTATGGGCAAAACTGTACCTGTACTTAAAATGTCTTGTACAAGGTCTTCTGAGACACAACTAATTTCTGTACCACTGTCAAGCAGTGTAGGGACTGTCTTTGCATTTACCACTAAATTCAATTCAGGGCATAAAACATAATGAGTTTGAACATCTTACTCGTCTGTTTCGTTAAGCAAAAATTAACGCTCATTTACTGGTAATAAGTTGGTTGCCAAGACAGATTTTCGTTCGTTGCGATGTGCCAACGAGAAATCACGATACGGAACTACAGCTGTATTTACAATACTATTTGGATGCCACAGAGGTTTAAAACTGCCATGATTAAAGGTGTTCTCTTGAGGTGTTGGCAGAACGAACGGAACTAGAGGCCAGAGAACTTCACCACTAGTCCGGTTTAGTTTAACTGTTGCTGACTTGTGTCCGATGAGCCCTTCGGACTGCGAGCTTGAGTCAAGTTTGCGTTTCTTACGTCAAGCGATTCAAACTCTGGTGCCGATGGATTTAACGGTTCTTGCCTTGCAAAATACCCATGTGTACTGGTTTGAGTTGTAGCCGCTCCGTATCGCACTTTATTGTGATTCGGACTGAACTTCTGTTTAGTGTATTTAGACGGTGACGTAGGACTGTTCCTGCCGCTACGATTATCACGTCTTGGTGATGCGTCTCGGGATTGATCGTGTTATACTCCCTTTCTTGTCTGTGGTACCCGGGGCCATACCGGTTATTTCTGCACCAGTAGCTGCGCGAACCACGGTACCAATTCTTATTATTACCGCGATACGGTTTCTGTGTGTGTTAGTCACCTGTAGGTTTGCTTTGTACTACGTGAACATGGTGTTGTGCAAGTTGCTTATTGTCTGTGCACTTCTGCCACGTGTTATGGTTGCTGTTAGTCGGCCGTTCACGAAACTCACGAGACTGTGTTCGTATCTGTTTTTCGAGTTTGTCAACAAGTATGATCTGTTCTCGAAACTCTGAGATGGACATATTGGTTCTAGCTACAAGAGCCATCTGGTATGAGACAGGCATCTGAGTTGTTAACATGCTGACAAATTCAGCCTCTTGACATTTCTGGTGTTAGGTGGCGACTTCGCTCATACATATAAGCTATGTGTTCCTCGACACGCCTATCACCGTTCGGGTTATACTTTTCAGAATGTAAGTTGGAACGTAACACTCCCTGAATACGTGTAAACCAAAACTGTAGTCTGAATTTGACTCGAAACTGTTCGTACGATGTAGTGGTCAGGCGTTCCAAGTCCCACCAGTATAGAGCATTTGCTTTGAGTGCGCAACTTAAGCACTTTAATTTTTACGCATCCTGTAAATTAAATAAGGCAGCGTATTCATCAAATTTTTAAAGAAATTCCATGGAATTTTCGTTTTCGTTGTTGGCATAGTGTGGAAATTCATGGCTCCATTGCCTTATGGGATGATGAAATATAGCAGCGGTAGTAGCAAGCGATGGAATTCCCGATAAATCAGCTGGAAGCTTGTTTGCTGCATGAGGTGCTGTTACATTTTCAGTGAGAGTATGTGGTGGTGTTTGCTGTGTGACCATACTTGACTGGTTGTGTTCCGGACGTACAGGACTATCGTGTACTACGATAGTAACTGCACGCTTATTTACTTGTTGCTCAGTAAATAGCAAACGCGTTTCTAGGCGCTGTGATAAATCTGCTACCTCTTGCCTGAAAATATCTGTAGTATCTTGGATACGCGTACAGAAAATTTTATTATTTTGTTGAATCTGTTCTCTTAATTCGACAAGGTTATTTTCGATTGTTTAGCTATGGTTGTGAACACGAATTACTCGTATGTCAGTTTCAGTTACTGTCAATTGTAACAGTTCAACTATCTCTTTCGTTTCGTTTTCAACATTCAAAATGCGACCATTTAAAGTGTAGTTAAGTTGTTGAAACTTGTCGGAAATTTCTTCTCATAACGTATTCTGTAATGTGGTGTGCGAACGTTCAATAGAGCTCTGCAGTGCAAATTGAGACTCACGTAATAAGTCACGCATTATTTGTAAAAAAATCTGCATTTTCATTACGTCCCATATCAGTGGTATATGCAGTAGTTGGTGTATGTAAAGCATCGCTGTTATTATGTGCCACGGAAACTACATCTTCAATAACATCTGAAATGTGGTTTAGTGTTTCGCTCGTCATTTGTTTGGTATTCTCCATGTTTAAAGTACCGTAACAATTGCAGTGCACTTGTGTTATGCCAAGCAGTGTAGTAGTTTCCTCTGTGTGCCTTGTGACAGTACATTTATGATTACTGTAATCTCTATTTACTGCACGATCAAGTACAACTGTTTACTCCAAAGTTTTGATTACCTAGTTCGTGAATAGGATGAACGTTCAGAAATGATGTGATAATTCGGATGTCTTTTTTTCTTTTTACGTGTGTTCCTTTTTAAGGTTATGTATTGTTACACACTTAGTAAGAACAGACTTACTGGCTAATGCTATACTTAAACCCTTTACGTGATAACAAGTTATATCCACAATTTTGTTGCTGGCAAAAGTCTACGGCTCTGCGTATTGAGAAAGCCAATCTGCAGTTGTCGAGCCCCGCGAATTGGTGCCAAATCTGTAGTGTGTACCCATGCATTTTCTTACAGGCACCACGTACATAATAACGCCGGTACACGTACGTTATCAATGCTGTGGATAACATGTACCCGACGTATGTGTGTGTGAATTCCAAAATACATGTATAGTTAAAATTATACTATACTAGTACAAGTCTGCTAGCACCAGCAACAAATAAAATAGGTTAATATATGAGAGTATTGGGCGCCTGAACACATCGTAAAAAAATGAAAATCAATGTCAAAATAATTTGCTATGGCTTTTAATACATAATACTCAATGTTTGTTTGGAAAAAAATAAGAGTTGAAACATAAGCCATAATTACTAGGATAAAAAAATAACCAGCCAAGTTAAACGTATAATCAAATTCATTTAAACTTAGTGTTCATTATTAATATTTTCGGCAAAAGTTCAGCGGTGAGTATGGGTCGATTGGTGGGTGTAAGATATGTAGTCCAGCAGACTTAATGGGATATTATAAGATGAAGTGGGATGATGGCAGCTTGACTAGCGGTGATATGTGATGACTCCATGATGATTAATACAGGCTTTCTACATACCATTAAACGACTTCTTACTGCCTTCGTCATAGAACAAAAATATTTCCCTCATGGAAATAAATCTCCAGGACGCTTATCTGTGGCATATAGAAGTTACTTGCAGACTTCACGGAGAAATAAACTTCAAATCTTGGAGAGGTCCGTGCACTACACGTCCATTCAAGCTACAGCTTTTCTTAGAACTTTCTGAAAAACAAAACAAACAAAAAAACTAAATACTCATACTGTTTCCTGTCTAAGAGAAAGTATTAGTGGAGTAAAACACTTGGCTGGTTGGCAAATTTGGTGCATGAAGTGCATTATCAAAACAAAGTGATAATTTAAGCCGAACATACTAAATTCCAGTTAAAATAAAATATGTTGCAGTAAAATCATATCAGGCCGGGGTGTCTAGCAAATAAAATAATTAAAATAAAATCTGTGGCATGTAAGAGACGGTGAGATGTCACACTACGGAAATCTATCACGCTTCATCCTAAGTCTTCCTGCTTAGAGAGCACCAAACTATTTGTGGAATTATTACATGAAGGTGTTGCCATAGACAATTTTCGTTCCTGTCCTATAGATTCTGTGTTTAACTTTATAGAGTATATTCGATTTAATTTAAACGTTGAATCGCTAACTAGAAGTTGTGAAGCTGATTTGCATTAATATAAGTACAAACTAGTTTAAAATAATGAATTTGTATTTAGTAGCTAGTGATAAAATTGTAGCAAAACAATGCATACATAAGATACTAAGAAACATCCAGTAATTATATTTGCTTCTCAGATCATGCTAGTTTATTGCTCCATACATCACTGAAATTTAAAACTTGATAGTTAATATAAATTAAAGCAGTTGAAACTCCAGATTGTCTACTAAACTAGAATTGACAACCACTAGAAAACCATAACTCCAAACTTTGATGCTTTGTTAAATGC
Source organism: Medauroidea extradentata (assembly GCA_003012365.1). NCBI lineage: Eukaryota > Metazoa > Arthropoda > Insecta > Phasmatodea > Phasmatidae > Medauroidea > Medauroidea extradentata. The sequence continues at coordinate 34,437 of PNEQ01071936.1, forward strand.
GGTCTTTGTAGTTTATATGTAATTTTTTAAATCATTTCGGAATATTTATTGAATGGAACAAAATAAGTTTACATTTTTGGTTTAAATTATAAAAAATAACTAACTTCATTATCGTTGTGAATACATGTTTATGTTGTAGAGAGAGAGAAACATAGAGAGAGAGATAGAGAGAGAGAGAGAGAGAGTTTGTGCGTGTGCGTGTGCGTGTGTGTGTGTGTGTTTTTCTTGGCCGAGTTTTCTGTATTTCAGAAACTCCTCGTGAATCATTTACTTCTTCAGATAGTAAATTTACAAAATATCTTCAAATTTCAAAGAGACACGGGTAACCCAACGTTTTTAGTCTTGTTGATGAGTGACATGTTGTACAAACGACAAACTTCACGTGTAATTTGAGGACTAAATAGAAAATATCCAACCGACATTTTTGGCTGTGTCACAATTTATTACTTATTTATTAATGAGTTTTTAAAAAACCCATGTTTAACATTATTGCTTATGTTTTGGGTATAAATGTACGTGCGTACGTGCACTCTAAATTAGAATCAGTGGATTTGTCACAGTTTCAATAAGTAGCAAGGTTTTTCACTGGCAAATCAGTTGCATTAATCAATGTTCACTAATAAAAATGTGAGAAACCACCAGATTTAGGTAACAGTTTTAATTGCTAGATATATTCCACTAATAAATCAGTACCCATTCCACTAATTTATCTGTCAATTGAAAACTACATTTTACATCTGTAATTAAAATGTATTTTTAATACCACATGATTTTAAGTATACTTGTAAAAATATTGTAGGGACATTTTCACAATAAAAAATAGTATTGATTTTTGTTTGCTTGTTGGTTCAAGTGAACAATGTGTTTTGATGAGTTATTCCTGGATGTACATAAATATTTACAGTAGAAAAACATAGTAATAAGTATTCTTGTTGTACGGCGGTTAGTAATTGTTCAGTTCTAGTAATGTTCAGTTTCGTTCCATTGCTCACTTAGTCACTATCAGGAAATGATTCTTTGAAACATTCACACGTTAACACAAACATAAATTTTACTACTAAGAAAACTGTGTTCAAAGGTATCACACATAACTACGAAGTAATAATTAAAAGTACTTAAATAGCAACTCTTCCTCAAAAGTTCTCGTTCCGTTAGTGGTTAAGATATTGGATTGATATGCTTAAGGTCGTGAGGCCTAATCCCACTGAAATTATTTTGCACTTTTAACTAAGGTGAATGCTTCTCTTAAGCTAACAACATAATTTTAAAAAAAGGCAGAATTATATTTAAAACAACTTATTTTACAGATAGGTAAAAATATTAGTTTCTTTTTAATACGTGAATATTACAGATTAAATTAGCGAAATTATTTCTCGATGAAGTAGTTTCAACCATTTGAGTCTGTGGAAAAATCACTGAAAAGCATGTGAATACTCACAGTTTCCAATTTAGAGTGTATGAGAACAATAATTCCGACACCGTTTGACAGATCGCCATGAAACTTAGCACTTTTGGATTTTTTCATTGAGAAGGATTTTATGCTATCCATTTTACTTTAACTTGCGAAATCGCCACTGTTTGTCGCAGTAGCGCATAAATTTCCTAGCTGTTTAACCGATCGCCTTTAAAACTGGCGTATATAGAAATTTGAGTACGGAGAATATTTTCGCGATATCTGTTACGTTAGATATAGGCCTGTAACTGGATCCATAGTATGTTGCCTAGCATTGGTAAAACGTCTGCTACGTTCTGCTAGAATGTATATAAACAAGACGTTTGTATGAATATAAGAATGTATGTATATGTATGTATGTATATATATATATATGTGTGTGTGTGTGTGTGTGTGTGTGTGTGTGTAAATCGCGGAAAAGTTCGCGGATGCAGGTAGTCAGACCTAAATCAAGAATATAGAGTATAGGAACCACGCCTCTATGGTCAGTAGTATGGACGTAACACCATCGTGAACGTTGTGTTAACGAACATGTATAGTGACGATGATTCAACAACCACTACAAATGGAACTCTGACCTACCGGATTCAATTCATATGCATGACAAGACGTATGCAGGGAATAAAGTGTGAACACCATCCCATACCTTCCCATGCGTTGGAAACATGGGGTCGCATCTGTTATCATGAATGTATTATTGTATTAGGGTGGGCCAAAAAAATACTTTTTTTATTTTGAAGTTCTAAAGCAAAGAAAAGTTTTGAATTATATAGACAGTAAAAAGAGAGGAAAAAATATCAAAATCGGTTAACATAATTCGGTCGCGCATAAGGCCGAAAGTTTGACAAAATATGGGAAAAACATAATTTTTGCTATTATTTTAAAATTTATGAATTTTATATTTTCGTAGTGTAATCGTTTGTTACATCTTCAGATGGAGCCTAAAATCTTTGTGTTTAAATTTGGTTTTGATCAGTTAGTATCTTCCGGTCGCGCATAAGCCCCAAAACTTGTCAAAGTAATGAAAATTTCACATTTTTACGCATTTTTTAAGCATTGCTTTATATTTTCCTTTGAGCATTTGTATCCTGAATAGTTGATTGTTAATGATTGTCACCACTTCAGCTATGATGACAAGAAGTTCGCTCAAGTTCGTGAGCAATGACGTGAAGAAGGCTAGTTACTGTGACCACTTCAACCATGCTGATCTACTGATCACTGGACTGGACTTGGTGGGCACTTCAGTTGCATCTGAGAAGTTTCTTTGACCATGTTGTTTTTCTACAGCTGAGACCTGTGAACACCAGTTGATAGGGAGAGGGGACACTGCTTAAGCTGTGAGATCTCTGTATTCAAGCTTAAAGTATCAAAATATCGAAGTTGACAAGTATATGAAACATTGTGTTTTTAAATGTAAATGAAAGTATGACTGGGATAATTTAAAAACGTAATAAAATATTGGATGTCATATTGTGTACACTTGGACTTGTTCCTGTTTTTTTTTTACATGTAGGCTATATGTAGATAATTTTTATATGATAGGATGTAAAAGGCAGCGGTAAAAATGTAGACTTAACTATTTGTCATGACTGTGAAGAAGTAACATCACTTTATATTGACATGTTAAATAACGAGACAAGTTATTCGTGTTCTTACTGCAAGAATGTGTTTATAAAGAAAAAAATCACTCCTTCGACATGAAGCATGATGACTACAGACTGATTATTGTAGTATGTTCTGGTGTGAAAACTGTAAAACCCAGTTTGTACGACTCAGCAACTTTAAAAGTCATTTGAGGATATGTAGAAGACTTTTTCCTCTACACGTCTATCGATATTTAAGGAAATTGCGACCACTATGTAATGGTGGTTTGGCCTCTATCGCAGCGAATCAGTATGTTACATCACTGGAGTATAAGGCGGATCCAATCAATGAAATTTAAAGAGAATCATCGTCAAAGCATCTTGTACACCAATGCAACTACTGTGACAGGACATTGATGCAAGGAGGCATTGCATATGTAAATGCAAGATGAATCTAAGCCATACAGCATATCAACGTGACAAGTGTTACAGACTGTATGCACGAAAATATAATTTAAACAGACATAAGAAAATATGCAAAGGACAAGTTTGGCTCCCTACAGCTCGGCAAGATTCAATGATCACACAAGCCAGTGATGTACTAGATCTTTCCACTACGAGGGGTGAAGGAATTATGAAGCTGCCAGACATTTCTGGACCATTTATGATGAGTGTAGAAAATTCTTCGACATCGAGATATCAGTGCAGTTTCTGTAACAAGACTTAAGTTCCCATGCTAGAAGACACAAGAGACCTGAACACGTATAAAGAAGACATTATGAGCTTGTTTAACATTGTGATGATGCAAGTGAGGGTGAGAGTGCATGAGATGATGATAAAGCTAAGTATACAGACTCGAGGACCTCTATAGAAATATCCATATATAGACGTAAATGTTAGTACATCAGCAGATACTGAAAGAAGAACACCTCATAACACCCCTGGTGTACCTTGAAAATTCACCATAAGTGATTCTGCAATGGAGGAGAGTGGTAGGAAGACATCTACTTTCCGGACAATGGCAGCAGCATAACCGGAGAGTAAAACAGCTTCTTGGGGCGAAGACCTTCCTGAGATGGTATCGACAACAAATCCTAGAACGATTTCTTCGGATGTTCCCGAGTCCCCGCATCGAAATTTGTATACGAAAGATTTTCCGAGGGGACAAAGAAATGGCAATGAAAGGCTCCGGATAGACCATAGGTGCTGTAAATTATCTTCAACTACAAACAAGTGTAACGGGATCACTTCAGAAATACAATTTTTTTTCCTTGAATCTGTTTGGATGACTACGATCGAGCGCCACTTCGTCTAAAATCAGACTATTCTTCGCTCGTGATGACCAGCTCCGAGAGTGAGTTTTAGCTGGAGATGATGTGCACTTGGGAAGAGAAAATGTTCGCGAATGGTTCGCGAAAGTTCACTCATGTTCGCAAGCCATTCGCTTATGTTTCCAAGATGTTCGTCAATTTTTCAAGTTGTTCATCAAGGTTTCCAAGCTGTTCGTCAATGCAGCAAGATGATCGTAGATGTTCGCAAGCTGTTCGTCATCACTTAGTCAACATTCGTCATCACTTAGTCAACATTCGTCATCACTTAGTTAACATTCGTCACCACTTAGTCAACATTCGTCACCACTTAGTCAACATTCGTCACCACTTAGTCAACATTCGTCACCACTTAGTCAACATTCGTCACCACTTAGTCAACATTCGTCACCACTTAGTCAACATTCGTCACCACTTAGTCAACATTCGTCACCACTTAGTCAACATTCGTCACCACTTAGTCAACATTCGTC